>JBBUKS010204024.1:0-23050 GCA_038050645.1 Hedychium gardnerianum
CTATCATTTACGAATAATCAATCGAAGGAGACTGCATGGATAATCAAAATAGAATAATTCCAAGATCAAGCATGTAAGCGTCTAAAGCAAGAAATAACATGAATAGATTTAAGGTAAACCAAATTACCTATCAAATTTATAATACTCATGCACTAAGTATAAAGTACTAAAATAGAGAAGGATAGAAGTACTTGGCTCCAAATAGGTCGTGCCGAATATCCTCATAACCAATGCTCCGTCTCGTGTCCAGAGTCTATAAGTAGAAATATGAAATCTATATAAGTACTATTCTAATACTAGTAGCCAACTCACTAACAGTATTATACGAGTTAAACATCTAATTAGCGAATCGAATGGATATAATTTAGGTTTAGAGATTTGTTACCCTAATCCTGTTAACAAATCTTACAAATAAAATTCTCAATCCTTTAACGACAAGAAAACACCTAATAATCAAACCTAACCACTTCGTTTCTCGATCCCAATTTCACATAGGGTAGTTTTCCCAATTCCATTAACCAACTCACCATTACCCACAATTGATCCTCCACAATTTTTCTTTCAACATAAATCAAACTTTAAGGGTGTAGTTAAGCAAGAATAATCCTACACCAATATGACAAATGAAATTCATAAACCTACTAGCAAGTGAGCCACAAACTGAACCCTAAAGATTAGGCATAACCATCCTAGATTGTTTGGGTAATATAAACCCTAATATAAACTCAACTAACCAAATACATCTCATGAGCATTTATTTTCAATGGAATTAGCACCAGAGATTAGAACAATCACCTTTACAGAAGTATTAACATATTCAAACACTTAGGTATTCCACATTTTAAGCTCCGTTCTTGTATCAACCTCAATCCAAAAATTTCAACTATAAACATGCATGGAATCTTAAATCAGACACCACTTAACTTCCCAAAAATTGAACAACCACAGCTAGATCCAAATACAACTGAACAACCAAGCCATTCTTCACCCAAACCAATTACATCATCAAAGAATCCATTCTATTTTTCGTCCAATTCCTTAAACACATCCTAGAATTCAAACATATAAACATATATGAACCACAAATCTACACAATTCCAAATTTTAATTCGATTCATAGCTCCAATTCAATAAATCAAGATAATTTACCAAACATACTTCAACTACCAAATTCAAATCTTACCACATCATAATTACACAAATCCAAACCCTAGTTTGAATTAGTCTATTGCTAAAGTAATTGCATTCCATTTATCAAACTATCCACTTTATCAACAATTCCAATCAATACAAGCTACTCCAAAAACTCTCCAAAATAAGCTAACACTGAACATGCAACTACTTACCATCATAGATCATACCACAACATCAAATTTAGGAGGAATATAACATGTCTTGCATTCCAAGAAACCACATCTATAGTTAAACAAATCCAACTTAAAAATAGACTAATCATATCTTCAAACCTACATTAGCCCCCTCAAGAACATAGCCACACAAACTATAACTACACATATTGAAACATTTATAGGTGATTAACTAATACCATTCAAGCTATTTATGAATTTTATCATGCATCCAACTTCTTAATTTCCATCTCAACTCATTAATCAAACGATACTAAATTACCACAACCAAATCCATCTCTAACATCACAATAAATCTATAATCAAAGCTAGTTTAAATTCCTAACAAACTAAAATTCGCAGCCAGGTTAATTACCTGCTGTTGTGGTGGCTGGATCAAAGCAGCAGATGGCCGACAGTTGTTGTATTGGCCGGAATTGCACAGCAAACCCTAGCCAAAATTCTTCCAATCGAAACCACCTGTTTCCAATTGGCAGAAGACCAAATAAACCCCTATATCAAGCCTTAAACCAACTCACTATTACTAATCTCCCTTACCTTGTTGTGGTGATCGCTGGATCTTTAAACTAGTTGGAGGTGGCCACTGACCAACAACGGAATGGGGCTATAGTGACTATATCAAGACAGTCGGATAAATCTGATGTGTCAGACACCAGATCGAAGTAATAAATTAGCTGGCAAGGATGATCACAATGGCCGCGATGAGTAGGGCTGATCCAGTTGATCCAAGCGCCACAGCGAGATTGTGGTCACTGGTCATAGTCTCGAGGAAGAGGCATGCCGGAGACGCCTGTAGCAAACATAAGTACGACGTTGGCGGTGGTCGCGGCTGCGACCTGGCAGCGGCGGCTGTGCGCTAGCGGCGATGGTTGCAAGCTGGAGAAACACTAGTGACGACTGGAGATCAGGAGAAAAGGGAGAGCAGAGAGATCGGTGGTGGAGAGGTTTGGGGAAGGAATCGCGAAGGGAAGTCGATGGCTGCGTTTGGTGATCGAGAGGAGGAAGAAAGGGCCGACGTCGGCTGTGAATCGAGGGGGGGGGGAGTTTGTCGAGTGAGGATCAGGGAAGAGGAATGTTGAGTGAGAAAATAAAACCTTAGGTTATATAATTAAACTGAAGATTTAATTAACTCAGCTTTAGGATTTAATAAACTCAACTTAAGGTTTCATAATTAAATCTTAGCTTAATTAATTTAATCAACTTCCATCATTAATAGACATAACCCTAAATTATCCGTATGAATCCGGTTTAATCCCCGAAAAATTTACAAAAATCCCCAAAAATTCTTTTAAACTTATTCCTCGGTCAACGCACATTATATTATTATTTTAATGACCATATTTAACAACTTATCCCAAATTTAGTGGATCAGATAAGGTCAAGTTCTTCTATAAAATGGATGTCTTGCGTCCGAGACAGAAACAACTCAGAAATTCTAAAACAAAGCTCTCGACTCTCTATTGGTGCTTGTGCTACGATGATCTCCGACAACAAAACTTCTTCATATTCTTACTTCTTTGTCGGTAACATTTATTTTAGTGCACTTATTTTGTATTTGAGAAGATTTGTCGAGTTGTGACAATCTTCGTTCATTTTGTATTCGGATTCTCTGTCCGAATGTTTTTCGGAAGAGAATTAGTGGATTTCCCAACGATACGATCTGAAGGGTCGTTGGCCTTAGAGTAGGAGTCAGCGAAGGCTCTGAACCAAGTAAATCGAACGTGTTCTTTTCTTTATTTGTTGTCCGCTATGCACTCAATTTTTCAACGAGTTTTTCAAAATCGAAAAAGAAAGTTTTAAACATGTGATTCACCCCCCTCTCATGTGTACTCGATCCAACAATAATAATATTTTAACTTTAACCTGTTGTCATACATCAAAACCTTGAGTTAGATTATTAGTGCAAATTGCACCAACAATCTCCTCCTTTTTGATGTAATGACAACTTGGGTTAAAGTTAGAAAAACCAAAAGCCCTTTCTGGCTAAGTAAAATAATAAAGCATAAAACACAAAAATTTAAGTTTGAGTTTATTTTGTATTAAGGGGTTTTAAATTTGAATATATTTTTTTAACTTAACCATTTACCATCCCCCTTTGGCATACATCAAAAATATGAACATTCATAGCATAAGTATAAGGATACCAGCAAATAGACAAGAATTTACTAAGACTTAGCATACAAGGAATTTATAAATATTTTTTATAGAATTTAAAAACCAATTTAAGAATTTCTTAAAATATTTTATAAATATTTTCTTGAATTTATAAAATAATTTTAAGAATTTTTTTAAAAAAATCCAAACAATTTTCAAAGTTACCTCCCCCTTAACCTTACATCCCCTAGTTATTCTTGTTAACCTTAGAAAATCTACCTAAGTGTCTAGGGTTCATCAAAAGAATAATTAACGTATAATTTTTAAAATATATATATATTAAACAAGGTAAGTTTTCAGAATATCTTTAAGGATTTTCAAACTATTTTCAAGAATTTAAAATATTTCTAAGAGGTTTCAAACTATTTTTAGAACACGTTTATAATTTTCAAAGATATTTTTAAAACATTTTTAAACATATTTTGCAATGGGTTTTTTTTCATTTTTTTTCAAAATAATTTTCAAAATAAGTAAAATAATTTAAGATCATGTATCAGAGTCCACATAACTGATTTTTAACCTTACGAAGGATTTTTTATATAGTTTTGAGAATACATAGTTTTGAAAATATTCTTCCCCTTAAATTCATATAATCTTTCAATAATTTTAAAATAATCTTTAAACCATTAAATGTATTAACCATAAATTTGAAGATACTAATTTTTAATATATCCTCTCTTTTAAAATGACTCTCTCCCTCAACATGACACTAGAGTTTGTTTAAAGTGTGTTAGTTAACTTTCTCAACATATTTTATTATTAGGATGTTTTTTATCAAAATTAGAGATACACAAAATAATGTTGAAAATTGATTAATTATTATTTTACTCATTATTTCATTTTAATTTGAATTGTTCAAGTTAGAGTACGTTAATTGAGGATTTTCTTGATATATTAATCAAGATAATTTATTTTGAAGATCAATTAAGGATTAATTAAATAAGATTATCTTCATAATTAATTAAGGATTAATTGATTAGATAAGATTATTTTGATGATTTATTTATTAATTAATTGATAAAAGTATTTTAAAATAAGTTTCGGAAAAGAATTTTTAAATTAAGTTTTTAAAAGAATTTTTAAATTAAGTTTTTAAAAGAAGTTTTTAAATTAAATTTTTAAAAGGATTTTTTTAATTAACTTTTTAAAATGGTTTTTAAAATATTTTTAAAAGAATTTTAAAATATTTTTTTCACAGAATTTTTTAAAATGATTTTTAAAAGTTTTTTTTTAAAAAAAAGTATTTTTAAAAGATTTTTAAAAGGATGTTTAAAAGTATCTTTTTTAAGGATTTTTAAAATAAGTTTTAAAAGGGTTTTTAAAAGAGTTTTAAAATATTTTTAAAATAATTTTAAAAAGTGTTTTTAAAATATATTTTTTTTAAAAGGGTGTTTAAAAGAGTTTTAAAAGTTTTTTAAAATATATATTTTTAAAAAAAATTAAAATAATTTTAAAAAGGGTTTTTAAAAGAGTTTTAAAATAGTTTTTTTTAATAATTTTTTTTTAAATGGTGTTTAAAAGTTTTTTTTAAAAAAAAATAATTAATTTCATTTTTAATTAATTGTATTTTTAATTAATTTCTTTTTTACTTACGTTTTAAATTAAGTTTTAAAATCAAGTTTTTAATTAAGTTTTAAATTAATGTTTTTAAATTAAGTAACTTTAATCATCTCACCCGGTCTACATTTGCAACCAAAGTAAACTTATAGTTCTGTGAGATGGCTTGAGTTATTTATTTAGAGATGTTTTAACTTATCTTAGATTCAGATTTAGCTTTGGATCCACCAAGCAAGCATTCTTTGAATAAGCTTCCAAGCTATTGTGAGTCACATGAACATTATTAAAGTAATCACGTGCTTAAGACAAAGCTTTCTAAATAGTCATGCCCAAGGAACTTAATACTAAACCTTGGTTTAACTAGTTTAGATTGGACTGGGGTAGTTTCAGCTAGTTTCACTAAGTCAATTGCACCAGGTCGAACGCATATGATTCCTCCTAGACATGTACTGACAAAGTTTCCCTAACATACTATCATTTGAAACTTCTCTAATACTATTTAACAAGTTAAAGTCATCCCAATTCTAACTAGTCCTAATTATCCAACTGGGTACGTTCTGTTTTGAGGTATCAACTAATTTGGAGACTCCCCCTAAATTAAACATTACATATTCTATGTGTAATTTTAAACCAATGATTGTAATTTTAAATCAATCTGAATTAATTTAATTAATTTTTGGATTAATTTTTAATTATGAGTTAATTTAAGGTATTAATTTTAATTTTGGATCTAATTTAAATTTAACTTAATTTAATTATTTTTTATTTTTTTAATTTAATTTAATTTAATTTTTAATTTTCATGATTTAATTTTTATCCTAATGTTTGAACTTATCTCTATATTTACATTTTCTTTATCTTTTAGGTTTGACTTGATTAAATTTATTGAATTTATTTCATTTAGTTTATCATTCTTAATATTTAAATATTTATTATTTATTAAATTATCTTTAGGATTTAAATTTTTATTAATTTTTAATTTTAAATTAATTAAATCATTTGTGTTTAAGATATTAATTTTAGTATTTAAATTTTTATTAATTTTTAATTTCGATTTAATTAAATTGTTTGTGTTTAAGATATTAATTTTAGTATTTAAACTTTTATTAATTTTTTATTTTGAATTAATTGAGTTGGTTAAATTATCTTTAGGATTTAAAATTTTATTAATTTTAAATTTTAAATTTATTGAATTAGTTAAATAATCTTTAGGATTTAATTTTTAATTTTTAAGATTTGAATTAGAATTTATCTTGTTTTTTGAATTTATATTTTTAAGATTATCTTGATTCTTGATTAATTTATTATTTAATTCCGAATTATTTAATTTAATTGGATTTGAATTATTAATATTAGAATTATTTTGATTATTGATTATTTTCGGATTAATTATATTAATCAAATGTAGATTGATTAAGTTAGATTTTTCTTGGTTGAATGAGTTAAAAGTTTTATCTAGATTATAATTAATCTTATCTTTATCTAGATCTAGATTAATTTGGTAATTTTCTTGATTAAATTTATTAATTAAATCTGAATTATTCAAATTTGATTTATTAATTTGCTTATCAATTAGGTTCGAATTTGAATTGTTATTAATTAAATTATTATATAAATTCGGATTTAAAGTTTTATTAATTAAATTTGAGTTTTTATTAATATTTGAATTTTTAGAATTAATATTTAAAATTTCAGAATTATTTAAATTTGAGTTTTTATTAAAATCAAAATTATTTAAAATTGAGTAAGATAATACAAATTTTGTTTTATTATTATTAATTAATTTCGAATTTTTTAAATTATTTAGATTTGAATACGATAATACGGATTTTGTTTTATTATTATTAGTTAATTTTGAATTATTTAAATTAGCTAGATCTAAATTGGTTAATATGTTTATAGGAGTATTTTTGTAAATATTCAAACTATCATGCAGTTTTCAGAAAAAAATTCTAAGCTATCATGCATATCATTCAAATTGCTACTAATATGGGTTTTTTTGTAAATATTTTTGACTTTAAGCGCAATCCCTAATTTTGTAAGTTTTTTTGTTGATTCAATCTCGAGTCTGGGTTCGACTTTGACTTGATCCTCCAATTATGACGGATCCTCGTGAAGCTTAATCAGCAGGATCCAAAAGTCATGGGCATCTTTGAATTCTCCAATTCTGTGTTTAATTTTATTAGGTAATAAATTTAAAATGAAACTGACTATCTTCTGATTTGCTTCCGTATTCTAGGTAGATCGGTGCAATGCCATGCCACCATCGAAGTCGTCCATGATGATGAAGCTTTCCATCTGTATCCTCCATAGGTTGAATTCATCCATTTCGTACATCTCGTATGACGGAGGTTCATTGACGCTTCGCCCTAGAATCTTTTTGTGCTCCATGTTCTTTCACGACAAAATTTTAAACGAGATTCCAAGACTTTATCTTGGGGTAAGTAGTGCAGAAGCAAAAATCAAAAAAAATCAACGAAAGAGGAAGAAAAAAAATGAAAGAAAAGAAGTTGCTTTATTTAGTGGTTGCACTAAAATCTAGCTCCCCTGCTCTGATACCACTTGTAGGATCGAGTGCACGTGAGAGAAGGGGTGAATCACGCGTTTAAAACTTTCTTTTTTGATTTTGAAAAACTTGTCAAAAATCAAGCGCGCAGCGGAAGACAAAAAAAATCAGAACACTTTTGTTTTACTTGGTTCGGAGCCTTCGCCGACTCCTACTCCAAGGCCCACGACCCTTCGGATCGTATCGTTAGGCAATCCACTAATTCTCTTCCAAAATCCCTCGGAAAGAAAAACTGAATACAAAATGAAGTTGGTATAACAACACTACACCAACTTAAGAAAGTATAAGAAAATTTTAAAAAAAAACTTTTTTTACCCAACACTTGGACTAACGGTGATGCTGGCTTGAGTGTTGGTGAAGGTCTTGGCGTAGAATGTTGCTTGAGGGTGATCTTTAGCGTAGAGAGTCGAGAGGAGCGTTCTCAGAAAATTCGTTGTAACTTGAGCTTCGAAACCTCTCTTTTTATAGTGAAGTTAAACATGATCCGATCCATTGATCTCGGGATCAGTTTTCATGATCTGAACTTTATCGGTCGACTGATCATCCATAATCGATCGACTGAACCTTTTGAATTAGCTCAGCTTCCCATCCAAATGTTGTCTCTTTGGGATAAAACTTATGTTCGGTTGATAGAACCTTGTCGTTCGGTCGACTGATCCTCCGATTCTCTCTCAGCTTATCTGGTCTGATCAACTCGCTGATCTTATCCCATAGTTCGGTCGACTGATCATTAACATACGGTTGACTGAACCTCTTGACGAAGAGTTGAATTCTTCTGATCTTCACTAGGTTCGATCAACTGATAAATCTGTTCGATCGACTGAATAAGTGTAAATTCTAACTTTGCAAAATGTTAGTTTTCCTGTAACACAAAGTTAGAATAAAATAATAAATGCATGTAATTATGACTTAAATCCTGTCTTACCACGATCAAAATTTAATCATGGTCTCAACTTAGAGTTCCACTTTGGACCTAAGTTGGACCGGCGCCTAAGTCCCTATCGGGGACTCGCCATCACTGGATTTGCTCCTCCAATTTCTTACCTCACTTACCGATTGTCGAGTAACCTCCTCGATGTCTGATCTCTGACCCACGAGGTCTTTCTGTCAGAATCCCACATCAAGACTTCAGCCAATCATCCGGTCTCCCTAACCCGACTAGACTTCCTGTCAACTGTCTGGTCCTCTCTGACCCAGTTGGATTTCTTGTCAAAATAGCACATATGGACTTCAGCCTGGTGTCTGGTCATCTAGATCTGTCAAGTTAGTTAACCTGCACAATTAGCTCAAATGATTAAAACAACAACAGTCTAACTTTAATTAGTTATCATATATCAAAATATAGGGTTAGACTATTAGTGCAAACTACACCAACAAGTTGGACTGGGCAAGGAAGTCCTAATCAGTTTGGACTGGGCAAGGAAGTCCTGGTCAATGTGGATTGGGAAAGGATGTTCTGGTCCGTGGGACTAGGTAAGAAGACTTGGCAGATTAAGGACATTAGGCAGAAGTCCTAGAGGATACTAGGCGGGAAGCTCTAAGAATCAAGGACACCAGGCAGAAGTCTAAACGGGTTGAGGACCGGACGTCTAGCGGGAAGTCCCAAAGGTCAAGAATGAATGTTGAGCAAAAGTCCAAACAGGTATGGAGGACCAGATGCTTGAAAAACAGGTAAACTCTCTTAAGTGGAGTGGGTGAGGACGCGTTCCTTGAGAGGGAACAGTAGGCGTCGGTCTGACCCAGGGTTCACAGGAAATCCAATAGTCAAGACTAGACAGTCCAAATTGGACTGACTACTTTGCAATTTAATATTACTTTTATTTTGTGCTAACTTTGTGATGCATGAGTTAAAATCTAGAAGCAGTTGATCCAGGCGCCTGGAAGGTATGCAGGCGCCCTAATAGGTTCCAGGAGCCTCAATGGTATTGAGGCACCCTGAATCTAGATTGACTGCAGGATGAGGTGGTAGCCTTGGATTGGTCGGCGCACGTTAGTGCCCAGGCACCTCAAAGGAATCCGGGCGCCTAGACCAGGATAAGTTTTGAAGGATAAAGCTTCACTGAGAGGTCGCCATGTCAGCCTCAATTGAGGCACCTCAAAGGGATTTAGGCGCTTAGTTCATCCTATATAGGTAGCATCAATCAACAACCTTCGAACACAATTCTCAATGCTCAAAATGACTTCCGCGCTACTCCAAAATTCCGTTACAATGTCGAAACGCTGCACCGACATCGATGCTCAACTCCGAATCGAAGTCTATTGGCATAATTTTATTTAATTGCACTTGTCTTTTTGTACACAATTTTCATGGGTCGGTAAACGTGTTACCATTCCCAACTTTTGTAAAACGAGGCTCCATCTCCGAATTTATATTCAGAGAAGAAGACTTTTTAGTAGATTTCCCAACGAAAACACTCAGCGAGTTCGGGCCTTAGACTAGCAATCACCGGGCTATGAACCATGTAAAAAACAAAGTGTCTTAGCATTATTTTTGTTCTATCTTATTTTCGCTGCTTAATCTCGAGTTTTCGAAAAAGTGAAAATGCGACGAGCGTTATTCACCCCCCCCCCTCTAGTGCTTCTCCGATCCTACAACCTTATGGGTTGTGTGAGGTGATTTTTCAATTTTAAAGATGATTAATCTAAGATAATTTGATTTTGTGTTCGATTCAAACTTAGCTTTGGGTCTACCAAGCAAGCGTTTTTAGGATAAACTTCTAGGTTGTGGTGAATCATAAGGACATCATTAAAGTAACCAGGTGCCTTGACAAAGTTTTCCAAAAACATCTTACCCAAGGGACTTAATACTAAGTCTTTGTCTAACTAGTTCAAATTGGACTGAGTTAGCTTCAGCTAGATCCACTAAATCAATTGCACCAGGTAGAACACATATGATTCAACCTAGATATGCATTTAACATAGCTTTCTTAGCCTACTATTGTTGGTAGTGGGGTCGTGGGATCGTGCGCATGCCCACGATGCCCATGCTACCCATGCCTTTGGCTACCCACACCTTTGATTGGGAGTACTCCCATACACTATATATCACTACAAGGAAACTAGCGTTTAGCGATGACTAATTTTGCATCGTAGACAGGTTTTAGCAACAAATATAAATACTCCGTCGCTAAACAACTAGCGAAGGAAGATAATCTTCTGTCACTGTTAGCCACAGATATTAAAGGTTATGTTGCTAATTTGCTGAACGGGATTTTAATTTCATAAGTTAATTAGCGACAGAATTAAATAATATCGTTGTTATTTAGCAATGGATAGTACAGTTCCGTTGCTAGATCGATAAACAGGATTGTCGACATATTAGCGACTGATTTTAATATCCGTCGCTAATTTAAAATATATATATATTTTTGTCCCTTACCCCTATTTATATTCAAATATAATCATCACAAATGATGATTTTAACAACAAACTCACAATACTAACAACAAGCTCACAACACAAATTGAGCTTTAACAAGCATCAAGACAAAAAATCCATACAAAAACATTCATACTACACATCACAAACATCCAAGTCAGAGGCATTCATACAAAAACATGCATACAAAACGTCTACCAAAAAATCCATACAAAACATCTATAATCATCTATACAAAATATCCATATAAAAAAGATAATATCCATACAAGACATCCTGATAAAAATCTAATCCATGATATTTTTAAATCCTATAAGAAAAAAGATATGGTCAATTGTGAATACAATAATAGATATTGTGGTTAAAATACAAAAGACAACTACTTATCATACACAATAGATATTGACATTATTTAAAAAAACATACCTCACTTTAGATTTTGGATATCTAGATATGGTGATAGAAATATGAAACATTGAAATATGATCATGGAAAATTATAATACAATTAGATATGCATATAATTTTTTAAAAAAAGTAATAGGAATATTTTTTGAACTTCAAAAAATTAAAAGCAAAGATTAATGATAAAAATTAGAGATGCTAAACTAGTAGTCATCTACTTTTTTAATCTTGATAAAGCTAAACTAATAATCTTGCTAATATATTATTATAATAAATACTAAATAATTAATATTAATCATAAATAAATTATCGTATGAAGGTCTAAAATTGCTAACTTTCATTAGCATGCCTAACTTTCTAAGATATGTCTAGTGACCGCCATTAAAGAAAGGTAAACAACCTTCTAGTTTAGATTCACATCATTTACTAAATAATCATCGAGTGTTAAAATTATGTGGATAAAAATAATTAAGAAGAACAATGAATCAAAAGAACCTAAAAATACAAATTATATATGAAATAAGAGAGTTCAATATTTTTAAATAAAAATCCATTTGATTAAAGGGCAAAAAGATTTAGCCTAAAGGACTAATCCAAACATCAAGTGTGATGAAAACAATGGGAATTCTATATTATTGATCCTATCGCTTTCTTTGGGGAAAAAATAATAAGGAAACAAAGAGACGCCAAGAGCCCAATTTATTCAATTACATAACAAAGCAAATTTCCTAAGCAGTACTAGTTTTAAAATCTCCAAAAAAAAAAGTAACCAAGATAAGATTTCTTTCGTTATTCTTGTAAAACACAGATAAACAATATTATTATATGAAACAATATTTATCTTCTTTTTCAAGGATAGTCCATGTCAAAGATCTAGTTTATGTTCGAGAAATTTAGTTATGAAAGATTTATAAATTACTAAAAGTTATGTTAGACAACAATTTGCCTTTGAATAAACCCTAAACCTTAAATTACTAAAAGAACCATATTTCTAAGCATTTGGACCTATTTTAACAAAATGCAGTTTTCTTTTTATGAAGGTATGATTAACTTAAGCATGTTTAATTGTTTCAGCAAATGAGGATCGAGGTTGAGCAAGAAAACATCAAATAACTCCATTATGTGACTCCCCGAAAAAAAACAAGATTAAATCTGAATTTCATCAACACTCGATGGATGGAAGTAGAATATAATCGACAACTTTTACCACTAGATGATTGTTCTTATAATTTGTTGATATCCACATAATTTTATAACGTGGTTCTCAGCGTCGGGAGAGCAATTTCGACGCCAGCAGAGCACTGCTGGTGCCACTGCTGGCCACGACAGTTCTTGGGGCCAGCAAAGCACTATCGAGGCTGGCAGCGCACTACCGGGGCCGACATATCGGTCTCCGGGGCCAACATATCGGTCTCCGGGGCTGACATATCGGTCTCCGGGGCCGACCGAGCACTGTCGGATCCACTGTCAGCCATGACAGTTCTTGGCGTCGATCGAGCACTATCGAGCGTGACATTTCTCACCGTCGACAGACCACAACCGACCATGACAGTGCTTGGCATCGACAGCCACACAAAATGAACATATACAGGAGAAGAAAATATAGGAAATACCTGCATGGCGTAGGAGGGAAAGGGGAGGGGAGATCGCTGGTCACCGGAGGAGGAGCGTATGTCGGAGAGGAAGATCGTCGGAGGAGGAGGAAGATCGTCGATCGCTGGAGAGGATAGGGTTCACGGTCACACAAGAAAAGATCGGGCCACGAACTCTATTTTCTTCCCAAATTTAGCGACGAATTTTAATAGTCAATCGCTATTAGCAACGGATTTTAATATTCCGTCACTAATAGCGATGGAGTTTAATATTCTATCGCTAAAATCGTCTCTTATTTAAGTCGCTAGTTTTAATTTAAAAATTATAGCGACGAAATATTAAACTCCATCGCTATGACGGAATATTAAAATCCGTTGCTATTAGTGATAGTCATAAAACAAAATTCATCGCTATATATCTGTAATAAATAAAAACCCCTTTATATAGCGACGGATTATTTACAACCGTTGCTAAAAGTGACGGATAAATATTCCATCGCTAAAGTCATCGCTACCCGCTGGTTTTCTTTCAATGTATGTACGTCCGAGTATAGAAATCAAGTGGTGAAGTGAATGGTTTGTGCGATCTCTCCAAGGAAGAACATCCATATAAAAGAGGGATTTGGCTCGTAGAATTGTTGAAGGGTTGTTCATGTAATTGTTCCTTTAGACGACAAGCAAAAGATCATCCAGAAGCTAAAATCGCTGTAAGTTTTTATAGCTTTGATTATATCATGCATTTGAATCAATAATGGTATCAATTGAATGCATGAAATTTAAAAATCGTGCTTCAGATCTGTGATTAATATACATGTTCGAATGGTATGCATAGATGAATTCTTGGCAGCAGTACTTTTGTTCTTATCAGACCTTCAAAAAAAATTAATCTGTATGGCCACTCCGATGAAAAAAATCGTTGAACCTTCGGTATCCGATGAAAAAAATTAATGTATATGAGAAACTTAATCTGTATGAAAAAAATTGTCCGTGTTTTAGTGCATTGCTCATTTTGTTTTTTCAATACTGACATAAGGCATGTATCCCATTGTTTTTTTAAAAAAAATGCATGAAAATACTTCTGTGTTGAAATCTTCTCCACTCAATTTTGTTACCAAAATCATGATCTGTCGTTGTTGCCGGGCATGTCGCGATCTGTCATCATCATCACCCCCAAATGCAGCGACTAATACCATAGAGATTTCCTCATATGGGATGATGGAGGCATGGTGTTGGCGAAGAAGAAGATGAAAGGTAGGAACGTGTGATTTTTTTATAAAAGAAAAAAAAATGTTATATAACGTTTTAAAAAAATGTTATATGTTAAAACGTTATATAACTTTATTAAAAAGTCATATATATAAAGAACGGATATCAAGTGGGTGTTCAAAATTTACTCAGACTTGGTTAATAGTGTAATTTGGGTCTGTCGAGTGGGTACGTTGGCCGAGTTGACACTGAGATAAACCCACTCAGACTGCTTAGGATTTGGCTTCTAGAGTCAGCAATTGATTGGACAACAGACTAGAACTACTCAAATTGAGAAATTTTATTTTCCTTGATTGCTTATATATTCTAAGTGTTGGTTCTATGCATATTTTGAATTAAAATGAGCTGATTTCGTTATTAGTTTTGTCGGTTCTGTATTGACTTTGTAATTTTAATTTCAGATGGCACGGATGATATACACTATGACTCGTGGTGATGTATTATGAAATAAGTTGAGGGAGGCTATCTAAGAGATTGATTATGATCATACTTATGAGATTAGAGGACATATTGAAAGGCTTAATAGATTATTCTGGAGATTTGAGCAACAATATTTTCATATCCTAGATAACTACCAGATTTGGGCTTGGTGAGGTCATTGCCAACAAGTCTCAGTGAAATACCACACCATATATGGGGGCGCTATGAAGGGCACATCTCATATACAGAGTTATATATAGAGCTACTTCACCATGTGAATTAGAGATACCACCTTAAGAGGAGGATCCAGAAGAGGATCCAAATGTGAATTCATTAAAGAATCATAAAGCCAGTCTGCTTGAGAATGCCCTAGCTGAACCTAGAAAGATAGGTTTTGTGTTGGGGACAATGAAACAACATCTGTTCCCTTCCTAATTCTTGGGAGATAATGAAACAGAATCTGACTCACGATGAAAGTATCAAGACTTTCATTGATGTCTCACTCAATGTTGAACTGAAGGAAGAGAGAATAGAATCTGCAAGGATTTCTGGACAAGCTTTTATATCTGATGATTCTGTTAGTGCATCCGGATCCAAGAATAAGAGAAAATGGTTCAAGAAGGGAAAGGAAAAGAAAGTTGATAATGCTGCTGTTGTTGGACTGGGCCTAAACAAGAAAAAATTCCAAGGGAAGAAGCATGGACTGAAATCTAAAAGCAAGCTAACTTGCTATAACTATGACAAGAAAGGTCATTTCGCTCGAGAATGTATCGAGCCGAAAAAGATAGATCTATGTTTATCTTCAAATCATGAGTATTATGTTACAAATACAGTGTTGTTAATTGATTCTTATCCTTTATGGATTATAGATTCAGGAGCAATAAACCATGTAGCTCATGAGCGAGCTATATTTGTGGAGTACTATCGGGTATCAGTTGACAATAAATGAATATATGTGGGAAACAATGCAATGATTGAAGTCAAAGGAGTTGACACTTGCAAACTCAATGTACTGTATGAGCTAGATGGGGGTGAATAGCTTGCTTCGCTTCTTGATATTGATTTGTAGCGAAAACTTGAAGATGAAGACTCCTCAATGCTAACACCTTCAATTTAATTGGTATCCACCTCCTTGAGGTGACTAATCCAAGGGACCACACCAACACACTCACAGCTCCACTATGAATGTTCCTTCTCGGAAACTTTCCATAGGCAGAGAAACCTCTTATAATCTTAATCACAAAACACAACAAAAAGAGCAAATACACAATGAAAATAAAAGGGAGAATGTCTTTACAATGAAATCTTTCCTTGCTTGCTTTCTTATTGCTTGGGAATATCTCTTGTTAACTCGGAAATGCAACAACACTTCGTCTCAGAATTTCCAAGAACTAGCTTCTTCAAATACTTCACGAACACCCTTTTCTAGTGTTTCTCTTGGGCTGGAAAACGTCTCCTAATTGATTGGCCTTACCCCTAATCGATTGTCATGTCAGTTTGACCATTCAAAACCTATAGAATGACTCTTTTTATCCTATCCAATCGATTGATGAGTCATACCAATCGATTGGTTAGTCTCTAATTGATTGCCCCAATCGATTTAGAGACCTACTATTCTCTTGAGAACTCTGGCTGAATTGATTACCCCAATTGATTCACAAACCTTCTATTCACTCGAGAAAAATTTCCCAATCGATTACCTTAATTTATTGTCCATGCTGAATCGATTAGGATAATCGATTCAGAAGCTTACTGTTTGCGAGAAATCACTACCACTTGATTGTGCCAATCGATTCAGAGTTTACTGTTCCATCACAATTTTACTTCTACTAATCAATTAGCAGCCGATGCTAATCAATTGGCTTAGTGTCTCAAGCCAATCGATTGGCTTAAGCCTAAAACCTTGGAATCTGGTTTAGGACACTTCCTGCCAATCGATTAGTAACCGTAAATTTAGCCTTTTTAGGTCTAAATTTGGGTCTTTCTTGGTATCTGGTTGACCTCAACCTACTAGGACTTTCTCTGCCCCCAACATTTACTCATTTGTGACTTGTTGGGACTTTTCATTACCCAATATCTGGTCAACCTTGACCTATTGAGACTTTCTCACTCATGCAAAGTGTCTGGTCCTCCTTAACCCACTTGGACTTCTCCTTGCCTAACCTCAATTAGGATTTTTGATCACCAAGTGTCTGGTCCTCCCTGACCCACTTAGACTTTGCCCTTTCCAACCTTCCCGTTAAACTTTCCCTTGCCTAACCTTAGCTTAAACTTTCCCTGGCCTAACCTTAGTTAGGACTTTCACTTGCCAAACCTCAGCTAGGACTTTTCCTTTCCTAACCTCAGCTAGGACTTTCCATTGCCTAACCTCAATTAGGATTTTTCCCTTACCTAACCTCAGTTAGAACTTTTCCAAGTCAAGTATCTGGTCATCCCTTGACCTACTTGACTTCTCTCTAGCACATTATCAAACATCAAAACTCAAGCTCGAGCCAACCCAAGCTTAGTCAACTTGGTCAGCCTTGACCCAAGGATGATTACACCAACAATATATCCCTTTTTGATGTTTGACAATATGTTTAAGTTATGCTAACCCATTAGCCCAACTTCCATCTTCATCTCATGCCAAAGCATAAATGAGAGTTTTCTAACTTAAATCCTACATTCTCCCCCTTTGACACATCAAAAATCACTCCTTGAGATTCACCCATCTTTAACCTCCAAATATCCAATGAAAGTCTTATACCTTTCATTGTTTCCAAATGCTCATCCTTGAGCATACACCCATTCATCCAATGCTCATCCTAGAGCATTCAACCCAAATCATGCCTTTAAGAACCTCCCCCTCAAAGCATGTTTCATCTTCAATCATTGCACCAACAATGATTTAGAGTTCCTAAACCTTTAGAAGATCCCAAATTCTAAGTTTTGAAGTTAAAGATTCACCTTTGAATCTAAAACTCCCCCTCATGTCCACATTAGTCTCCCTTAACCATTCTTTTCTGATTTTCATCAAGAAAATTACCCTTAAATACTTATCTAAGCATTTTATAGGATTAGAAATGTTTAAATTAACTAATCACGGCTTAATCAACTGAAATATACCCATTTCATCCAAAATCAGTAATCTATTGATAATTGACATCAATTGATTGGAATGACTGAATGATTCGGAGTAATCAATTTAGCATCATTTTGTGCTGATTAAAACAACACTAATCGATTGAACTAATCAATTACTCCCTAAGTCAATTGATTGGTTTCATCAGCCAATCGATCACAACTTGTACCAGTCGATTGGTACCAGATGTCAATCGATTGGTATTTCTAATTTTTTAGAACTAATTTTGTCCAAAATTCAGAAATGCCTAAATAATTCTACTATTTCCTAAAAATCATAAAATTTCACATAGACATTACTTATGTCATATACTATTAGGAAAAAAAAATCTATGAAAATATATCCCATTTTCAAAGAATGATACAAAATTGGAAACCATTGAAAACTTTAATGTTTCACTCTAACATTGTATCTAACTAATCAATGGTAATTTCTATCAACAAATAGAGTTCACCAAGGTTTTTTAAAATGTTCTTGAAATTGTTTTCAAAACCAATTTTCAACCATGATCTATATATGGGCTAAATGCACATGACTTGTACATTAGCTTTCCTCATGATTGAACTTTACAAAATCAATGGATTTTGATGAAATCAAAACTCAAAAGGATGCACTAAGTCAACATCTTAAGTTTTGTTCATCCTCCTAACATCTCACTTGTATTTAATGTGTCTCAAAACACATATAAGTCAACTCTATGATCTTTGTGAGGTGTAAAATAGTTTTTCCCTAAATTAAGGGATCATGCATCTCTATCTAGAAATTTAGACTTGATCATCTTACCTAAGATGTCAACTAAAGTCATTGTTCTTAATTTCAAGGAATTAAAAATAAGACATAATAATGAGTATGACATACATCATAATGCATGTTTTCAAAAGAAAATTTATCATATTCAAATGATGCATGTATGACATGTGTCATTTTTCATTGCAAGATGGATATATAGTATGATGACATGATATGTGATAGGGCACACATAAGCATGTCAATTATGGCATAAAGAAAAATACCTACATTTTCCATCTAAGTGTTATCAACTACTACTATGTCAAATATCCAATTTGAAATGGATGACCCTATTTCTCTTGAATGTGCCAAAACTCCAACTTGGCACACTCTTGACTTTTATCATATTTGTGTCAATTTGATTAATCTCAATACCTCAAATTTTATTGGTACACTTTACTCTTCAAAAGTAAAAGTCAGCTTCTCATTTTTAAGATGTCACAATATTTTGAAAATGCCCTAAAATGTCAACTTCTCAATGGTTGGTTAACTACCCATCTAATTAGGGTTGGCATACCCTATACCCATCTAGGGTGTAGAGAACATACTCTTAGGAACCCAAAACCTATTGGAGCTCCTTGGGTGTACTAGGTACTCACTAAAGATAACTTTCCTAGATACTTTTTAATGACTTTTCTAGGCTTCTTAGAAGCCTTAGTCATATTAGTCTCCTCAAGGTCAACTTTCGGTATAATTTCCTTTGTAACCTTGACTTGAATCCTAGACCTAGGATTAGTTTCATAGATATATGGAACTCTATGAAAACCTAGGTTTTGCTTTTTGGACCCTTTGACATTATTTGTCATTTTCTCTAGTTTCTTCTCTAATTTATCAAGTCTTGATCTCAAGAATTAATTTTCTATTTCTAAGTCATTAATTCTTGAATTTTCATAAATGCCTTGATCATTTTTCTTTCTATGTATATGTCTAAAATTCTTAGAGTTCTTGCCTAGATTATTTTCTACCTTCCTATTCTTAGGTAAGGTTGTTCTAGCATAAAATAATTTGTAATTTTGCTTAGGTTTTTCATGCTTTCTACTTTCATGATAAATAGCATTAAAATAATAACATTTATCTCTAGTATGCTTTTTATCATGATATGAAGAATTACCATTAACTAATGATACCTTAATTTTGATTTTAGAAGGTCCCCCTTGATTTGAACTTCCTCCTTGGTTCTTGCTTGAAGACCTCCCCCTTGGACATTGATTCCGGTAATGTCCCTTTTTATTGCACAAGAAGCACACAATGTGCTCCTTTCCCTTGTGAATCAAGATATTGACCTCCCTTGACTTATCCTTCACTTGGGTACCACTTGAGTCTTTTTCTTGACTAAGTTTGGACACTTGCTCTTATAGTATCCCTTTTTCTTACACTCAAAGCATATAATGCGATTTTTATTTTTAATGCACGAAATTGATATTCCTTTGCTTGTAGAGGAGGCACTATCTTCTTCATTTGCCCCAGATGTCGAGGTTTCTTCTCGTTCCGGTGTCAATGGCCTCTCTCCCTCAATCCTTGAGATGGAGGCTTCCTCAATTTCATCCTTGGATGTTGAGCACATGTCAACCTCCGAGTCATCATGCTCTAGTGTCAACAAATCTGCCTTCTTGGACTCATCTCCACATTGTGTCGATGACGGATTTTCATAGTGCTTGGCCAACTTTCTCCATAGCTCCTTAGCATGTTTATATTCACCTATCTTACACAAGATGTAGTTAGGTAAAATATTTAACAATAATTTTATTACCTTTTCGTGAGCCTCGAATCTTTGAATTTGCTCCTTAGACCATTTGCTCTTTCGGAGAGCTTTTCCCTTTGAATCTCTTGGAGCTTCAAATCTTTCCATTAGAGCAAACCATTGTTCTATATCCATCATCAAGAAACTCTCCATTCTTGATTTCCAAATATAAAAGCTTCCCATTTGGAATAGTGGAGGTGCTTGAATGTCATATCTAAATCCGTCTTGGAATTCCATTATGAAATTGAGCTCCCTTTGATGATTGGTCCCTTGACTTGTTGAAATTTAGGGCTCACGTGAATAACTTGCTTTACTTCTTGATCTTGATTTGCAAGGAAACTTGAAGACGAAGACTCCTCAATGCTAACATCTTCGATTTACTTGGTATCCACCTGCTTGAGATGACTAATCCAAGGGTCCACACTATTGTCAAAACCACAAGTGCATGGCTAAGTTGTCAAGTAATAAAAATATCAATTCTCATGGACTGTTGATTAAGCACTAGTCAAGTTCGCAAAGCAAGTTATCTAGATGATCGAAGGTTGAGAAATCATGAATGAGAGCTTGAGAGAGCAAGAGAGAATTGAGAGAGAGAGAGATCGCTGAGAGAAGGAGAGAGAGAGCCTAGAGCAGAGGTGGTCAAGGGAAGACAAGTGATCAAAGGGAGAAGTTGGAATTGGGGAAAATAATTCTAGGATTTCGGTTTCATTATGATGCTAGTTGATGTACTGTGTATTATTCATTCTCTTACCCTCCATGTTTATATACTTGTAGGAATTCTAACCAAATTATCGGAAGGAACCTATGGAAGTTACACCGGAGTGTTTACACCATTGTTCATTTAATGATGTTGAGTAGAAGAGGTAACATAGAAAGTCCGATTAAAGGATTACCCTCTGTCAATAAGTGCTCCCCGGTCATATAGTCTAGATTACACAAGTCACTTCTTAATATTAAATTGATGTAAATCAATTAAACACTAATTAGTTAATCCCTTGCAGAGAATTTATCTCCATTTCAAGGCAATGACTCTAGAAAATCTGGTTAAAGGATTACCCTCTGTCACTAAGGGCCCCCCGACCATATAATCTAAAGCCTCTCCTCTACATGGTGACCAATTTTCACATTCATATGCATACACATTAATTCAAACACAAATAAGACATCACATACATGGAACAAGTCATAAACATATCGTAGAAAAATGAAATGGACAAATCCATAGTTCATACATCAACATCACATCATAATTACTTTCTATATCCTAAAATTTGGAGAACTAGTCCATAGCAAAGAAGGAGCAACCAAAAGACATGAAGAATGACATTTTACACCTCAAATCATAGAGAAGAGAATGCTTATCAATGCGATGTCGATGTCTTTGGGAGAGTCTCCTTGCTACGGAGGTGGACAAATCATCACGGTGGCTCTTGGATGGTGGCTCTAGGGTTTCCCTTAGAAGGGGAAAACCCTCCTCCAAAGGAAGGGGGAGGAGCCCCCTGGTCCAAGATGAGTTAAGCAAGGTTTTCTTAACCCTTTTATATCTCTCCCAAACTTTTCAGATCTGCCCATTTACTGGGCTCCACCAAAATAGGTTTCTCATCCCTTAGAACAATTTATCATGGGTTTAGGTCTGAACCAAACTTGTAGATCTTGAAATTATCTTCAATTTGATAGGTCATGGACCCCGTAACTCCAACTAAGCCGAAAGTTATGGTTGTTTTAAGTTTGTCAGGTGCGGGATAATGGACACAGACGATCCTTTTGGAACGACCCCTCCATGATGGCTTCGGCTAACCAAAGAGGCTGAGGCACGACCATGTATTTTAGGCACGATCATGTGTTTTGGCTACCACAACCGTGTCTTTTTCAGCACACTTGTGTCTCATTATTGACCAATTTTAAAATGATTATAACTTCTAGTCCAGAATGACGTAGGGGCGTACAACCACACAAATCGAAGATCTATGATTTGGTACAAAATTAGAATGTAATGACCTCGTTTCAAACCCGAAAAAATGCTATTTAAGTGACCACCATGTTGATGTCCAAAAATGCGACTTTGCTCCGTTCTTTGATTGGTCTCATTCCAAGGCTTCTTTCCTCCGATTTAGATTCGAATTTATGTCCTATCAATGAAAACAAGCAAAGAGCAATTCTCCGAACCAAAAGAGCAAAAGTAATAAAATCATATATAAATAGGGTGTGCGAATACAAATCATGCTTATGAAATACAACACGATATATGCTAAACGATGCTTAAAAATATACATAATATACACACATCACACAACACCACTATGAATGCTCCTTCTCAAAAACTTTCCGAAGGTGGAGAAACCTCTTACAATCTCAATCACACAAACACAACAAGAAGAGCAAATACACAATGAGAGTGAAAGCAAGAATGCATTTACAATGAAATCTTACCTTGCTTGTGTTGGTGCAGGCAGCACTAGAATCAAATCTATGTTTTGATGTTGTCAAAGGTTCAAAGTTAAGTCTTATTATTATCTGATGAACTAATCAAGTGTGCAAGATCTCAACTTTGAAAGCCCTAGTAGGTCTGGAGGACCTGATACTAGGAAAGAAAGTGTTGGCAGATCGTGGAACCAGGCAGGAAGTCCAGATGGGTCAAGAGGACACCTGACATTTGGAAGGAGGATTCGATAGGTCTGGAGGACCTGATATCGAA
>JBBUKS010204241.1:0-23048 GCA_038050645.1 Hedychium gardnerianum
GAGTTTTATTAATGAATATGATTGTTCACGAATATTATTCACGAACGTTGTTCACGAATATTAACGAGCTGAACATAATTAATTATATATATATTGAACGAATATAAATAAATTTTTATCAAATTAAAGGTCAAATTTATTCACGATTTATTTATCATTCTAATTTTAATTGGTGTTAATTAAATAAACGAAGAGTGTTAAAGTTAACGGCGGATTAAATAGGGTTTCATGAGTGTCGGTGGCTCATGTTGATGTGGGGCGTGGAGTTCCGCGAGGTGACTTTGCCTTTGTGTTCTTGTGGGGGTAGTTGAGATGTCAATGATTGTTTTTTTTTAATGTAATCATGTGTCAATGTAAAAAAATAAATGTTGTTGCCCTCGGGATGCGTCTTCTTAATTTTTTAAATATTTAAAAATTAAAATTTAATTTTAATAAATTAATAAATATTTATTTTTTTAATGAATAATTGATAAATCAATCCACTTTTCTAAGGTGGCGTTTAGTGTTTTTCCAAAGGTTACATTACAAGAACAATTGAGTGAGTTTAATAATGGTTAAGAAAACTACAAATCGACAAAATGATAATAATAATCCGTCCACATTGGACATTAATAAAGTAAATATACGTCTCTACGGGATGACGGATGATTAGTACACGAGACGTTGTAATAATAAAATTTAAAGTTTAAATCTTGGTTAATAGTTAGATTTTTATTTTTTCTTATGTATTGGTCATTGTTCGAACTAGTTAGATTAGTCTCCATGATTTATTTCTTTCATATTAATCTTGAGATGAATTGATGAAAATATTAGGAACGAATATTTTACTTTTTATCACACTAAAGTAAATATACTTTTAATTAATTATAAGTGTGTTTGTTTTTTTTCCCTTTCTTTTATTCCATTTCTCTCGCCCAATAAAAAACCTTTCTCTTTCTTAGCTGGAAGAGAGAGAGAGAGGGTGCGTGTTTTTTCACGCAGAAACCGTGTCGGCGGACAGGTTAAAAAGTAAACACCGATTTTTTTTAGAATACCTAAAAGAGGACCTAAATATTAAAAATTCTCAGATAGACACCTTTGCAAAAATATCCAAATCAGACCGCTTCAAAGGGTACTTTTTATTTATATAAATCATAATTACAAGGACTAAAGTGAACATTTCTATATACACGGTAGAAGTGTCCATATATGAATTCGAGTCGGATTGAAGATTAATTTAAAAAAAAATCTTAATTTAAATTTGATCTAAATCGAATTTAATGTGAAAATTGTAAATCTAAACTTGAACCCGCATAACTCAATTCAATCCGAATAATTCATCTAATCCGATTTTTTTTTTTATAATTCTTTATTTTTTTTTAATATTTCATGATTTTATATTAATATTATATGATTTATATACATAAAATATTTTATTATTTTAAAAAAAAATTACTAAAATTTAAATTCATATCAATCCGGAAATTTTTAATCTGAATTTAATTATTTTCGAATCGATTTAAATGAATTAACGGATCAGATTCATTTTTGATACCCCTTTACACGGGCGGCGGCCTTTGAAAATAAGTGTATTAAAACGGAAAAGAATCTGCGTAGGGTTGAAAATTCTCTTTCGAAAAAAACAGAAGAATTAAGATAGTCGTACATAGTCGGAGCCCTTGTGGCCCTCGTCCAGCACCGACAGCGCAGGCGTTGCCCCTCCTTCACTGGGCTGGTCGTTCATCCCTCGCTCTCATTAATCCACCACTCCTTCCGCCTTCTTGATTCACACTTCTCCTTCTTCTTCACCATTTCTTCAATTTTTAATTTTTTCCTTTGTTTTTTTTACCGAGAATAGCTGAAATCGCAATCCCGTTGGGCAGCGGATGTAAGAAAATGGAGATGGTGGTAGCATAAGAGCAATTGAGGCGTCTGAGGCAGTAAGACTGACTGAGAGAGAGAGAAGAGAGAGAGAGAGGAGAGGAGAGAGAGAGTCTTGTTGCTCTCTCGCGCTCTCTGTGCCTACGCGCAGCGCACTAGAGTAGAAAGAGAAGGGAGGAGGAATTGCTCACTGGATCCTGCTTTTCTGTCTTTTGCTCTTCGCGGCAAGGGGTCTTAGGGCTGTTCAACGTAAAGGAGTTAACTTGAGTGGTTTGGGGGGCCCTCGAACGAAGAAATGGAGGCCAGCGCAGGGCTGGTTGCCGGCTCGCATAACCGGAACGAGCTCGTGGTCATCCGCCGCGACGGCGAATCGGGGGTAATCGCGCAGCTGCTTCTTGTTTTTCGTCAATTTCTTTCGCTCGCCGTCAAGATCTGATTTTTTTGCATTTCCTTTCTTTTTTGATTTGACCTTGCCTCGCAGCCAAAGCCGCTGCAGCAGTTGAGCGGGCAAATCTGCCAGATCTGTGGCGATGACGTCGGCCTCACCGTCGACGGTGATCTCTTCGTCGCCTGCAACGAGTGCGCCTTCCCCATTTGCAGGACCTGCTACGAGTACGAGCGCCGGGAGGGTAACCAGATGTGCCCCCAGTGCAAAACCAGGTTCAAGCGGCTCAAGGGTAAAAAAACTAAACATTTGCATTCTTGGTCCCCTCTCTAGTTCCATTTGTCGCAGATCTCTTCAACTTTTGCCTCTTTTTTTTCTTTATGTTTATGTTTCATGACTTGAGTTTTTGTGAATTCTGCTGATTTCCAGTGCGGACATCCAAATCTTTTGCTTCAGCTTATCGAGTATTAGAGTTGACCATTTGAAACACCTACTATTCTTTTCACTAGATCTCTCTAGTCCCAAGCTTTTATAGTGAACCTTCGTATTAGATCTCTCTGGTCCATTTCCATTTCTTTCTTAAACCCTGGTATAATTTAATCCCTTGGTGTAGATGTCTCCAATCTTCCAAGCATCGTGTTTGAGCTTTAGAATTAATCTTTTTTCTGTGCAGGGTGCCCTCGTGTGCCTGGTGATGATGAAGAGGAAGATGTTGATGATCTAGAACACGAATTTGAGTGGGGAGATAATCATGACTCACAATACATCGCGGAGGCGATGCTAAATGGCAACATGGGCCACGGCCGCCAGGGTGACATCAACGCCGTTCAGGTGGTTCATCCCGTTCTCCAAGTCCCTCTTCTCACAAATGGCGAGATGGTACTTGGACTCACCTTTTTTTATTCGTTATTTCTCTCAGAAATACCCTTCAATTCTGATTGCTGATTACTAATTTTTTAATTTCCAGATTGATGACATTCCTCCGGAGCAGCATGCTCTTGTCCCTTCTTTCATGGGTGGTGGAGTGAAAAGGATTCATCCTCTTCCTTTTCCAGATCACAATCTTCCAGGTATTTGCAGTACCATGGGGATCTTCTGCTGAACTAGAATGAGCTATTATAATGTCTACCCATATAATTTACTGCAAGAAGAAATTAATAACAAATATGATCCTTTGCAGTGCATCCTAGATCCATGGACCCTTCCAAAGACCTTGCTGCTTATGGATATGGAAGTATAGCCTGGAAGGAACGAATGGAAATTTGGAAGCAAAAACAAGAGAAATTGCACATGACTAGGAGCAATGGTGGTGATAAAGGCTGGGATAACAATGATGATGAGTCTGATTTACCATTGTAAGTTCCAAAGTGACACCTTAGATGTTTGAAAATTGTATTCTAGTTAATTGTTTGTTGACATTGGTTTGCTCTGCAATTCTCTTTGCTTTACTCCCAATTTCTCTAGTCAATGTTATATGATTATACTAAAGAAACCTTTTCTTCCATAATTTGACTTTCTATTCATTGTCTGTAGAATGGATGAAGCTAGACAACCATTGTCAAGAAAAATGCCATTACCTTCTAGCAAAATAAACCCATACAGAATGATAATCTTAATTCGACTGGTTGTTGCCGGGTTTTTCTTCCACTACCGGATTACAAACCCTGCAAAAGATGCATATCCATTGTGGCTCATATCGGTCATTTGTGAAATTTGGTTTGCCATTTCTTGGATTCTCGATCAATTTCCCAAGTGGCTTCCAATTGAAAGGGAAACGTATCTTGACAGATTGTCATTAAGGTAACTTTATCAACATGAAATTTAATTGTTTGTTTAATGGTACCTGCATCTAACTGTCCATTCATGTTCCTAGGTATGAAAAAGAAGGCCAACCTTCTCAATTAGCTTCCATAGACATATTTGTGAGTACAGTTGATCCAATGAAGGAACCCCCTTTAATCACTGCAAACACTGTTCTCTCAATCCTGGCTGTGGACTACCCAGTTGAAAAAGTATCTTGCTATGTCTCTGATGATGGTGCTGCTATGCTGACATTTGAAGCATTGTCCGAAACATCTGAATTTGCAAAGAAATGGGTTCCTTTTTGTAAAAAATTTAGTATAGAGCCTCGTGCACCAGAATGGTATTTTCAGCAAAAGATAGATTATCTCAAGGATAAAGTCCATCCTTCATTTGTTAAGGAAAGAAGAGCAATGAAGGTATCAAAATGTTATATTATTATTGACAATATGCAAAGAATTTGTATCACTGAAATTGATTCTATTTACAGAGAGAATATGAGGAATTTAAGGTGAGAATAAATGCCCTGGTTGCTAAAGCACAAAAGGTACCAGAAGAAGGGTGGACAATGCAGGATGGAACACTGTGGCCTGGAAATAATGTCCGTGATCATCCAGGCATGATTCAGGTAGATTTTCTTGTATTAGTAAGCTATAAGCTTCTTTGTTTTCCCAAGTCAATCTCTTGTTTTGGTGACATCATATAATTCTAGGTATTCTTGGGACAAAGTGGAGGGCATGACATCGATGGGAATGAACTACCACGTTTGGTTTATGTTTCTAGAGAAAAGAGGCCAGGTTTCAATCACCACAAGAAGGCTGGTGCCATGAATGCTTTGGTTAGCAGTGTGCTTTGGATCAATTTGTTTGCCGGGGTTTTATAAGTAGATATAGGTTTGCTAATTTGCCTAAATGCATTTGACAGGTCCGAGTCTCTGCTGTACTTACAAATGCCCCGTATCTGCTGAATGTTGATTGTGACCATTACTTCAACAATAGCAAGGCAGTACGAGAAGCAATGTGCTTCATGATGGATCCACTTGTAGGAAAACAAGTGTGCTATGTGCAGTTTCCCCAGAGGTTTGATGGTATCGATCGGCATGATAGATATGCTAATCGAAACACTGTCTTTTTTGATGTAAGTACCTGTATGTTACAACTGATGGATTCTCAGTTTCACATTTGAATATCTATTGTAGAATTCTTTAATTAAAAATTGCTTTGTTCACATGGTTCAAGTGCTAAAACAAAGACATGATGCAGATCAATATGAAAGGTCTGGATGGGATTCAAGGACCGATTTATGTTGGTACTGGATGTGCTTTCAGAAGACAGTCACTCTACGGAACTGATGCTCCCAAGAAAAAGAAGCCTCCAAATAGGACATGCAATTGCTGGCCAAAATGGTGCTGCTGCTGTTGCTGTTGTACTGATAGTAGGAAGAAGAAGGCCACAAAAGCTAAGCAGGAAAATAAAAAGACTAGTTTTAAAAATGCCGAGAATGGAACACCAGCACCTGCACTTGAAGGCATTGAAGGAGGCATTAAAGGTACATATTTATGCTTGTATCTGATCAAGTAGGATTGTGTGCATCCTTTTTCTAATACTTTGTATTAGGGTAGTTCTTAGTTTAACAACATTTAGTTACCTTTTCTGACTTCTTCTACTTCTGGTAGCCATTAACCATATGGTGATGGTCATGATTAAGAAAGGCCTTCTTTGCTAAGGAACGATTTCTTAGATGACTGGACATATAGTCATCTATATCTTGTAAAAAGGCTGCCAAACTATTATGACTCAGGGATTAAATCGCTATGTTAGTTTTCTTTTTTCTGTTTGGAATGGATGTCTTCTCTCAAAAGCTTAACAATAAAATAAGTCGATTCAGATAATTAAAAGATTTTGTATATTGTAACTCGTGATATATTGAAGGAATATCATGATACCCTTCTAGGAGCAGTGTTCGACTGTTAACTATCCTGTAATTTCTAAATTTCACGTCTTTGACAGATTTTGCTACTTTGTCATGCTGTTAAAGCATCGGTCACGATTGATTCAATAAAAGACATACATATACAGCTGCTTTAAAATACGTTGGGATTATAGATGTTTATGTTATTTACAAAATTCTGCTTATTTACCTTCAAATATATTTACAGCAAATGGGACAGATAAACAGAATCTGACATCTGAGCAGAAGTTAGAAAAGAAATTTGGGCAATCTCCTGTTTTTGTTGCATCTACTCTCCTGGAGAACGGTGGAATGCCTAAGGGTGCTACTCCAGCCTCGTTGTTGAAGGAAGCTATCCATGTTATTAGCTGTGGCTATGAGGACAAAACGGACTGGGGAAAGGAGGTATTTCTTCGTCTGGAAATTTTGCATATTTTAATGTTAAGATATCATTCATAGGCTATAATTTTACTGCAGATTGGATGGATCTATGGTTCTGTGACAGAAGACATATTGACAGGTTTCAAGATGCATTGCCATGGGTGGCGATCTATATATTGCATCCCATCAAGGCCTGCATTCAAAGGTTCTGCACCTCTGAATCTTTCAGATCGTCTTCACCAGGTTCTCAGGTGGGCTCTTGGGTCTGTTGAAATTTTCTTGAGCAAGCACTGTCCTCTCTGGTATGGATATGGAGGTGGGCTTAAATGGTTGGAACGGATGTCATACATTAACGCTACTATCTACCCTTGGACGTCAATTCCTCTTTTAGCCTACTGTACCTTGCCTGCTGTTTGTTTGCTTACTGGAAAATTTATCACCCCAGAGGTAGGTTTTCTTTTCTTTTCCATTTTGTTTTCAAATTCCTAGTTTTTTTTTCTTCTCTTGATGCTTATAATTATATGATCTTAATTGCAGCTTTCCAATGTAGCAAGTCTTTGGTTCTTGTCACTTTTCATTTGTATCTTTGCTACTGGCATCCTGGAAATGAGATGGAGTGGCGTTGGCATCGATGACTGGTGGAGAAATGAACAGTTTTGGGTTATTGGAGGTGTTTCAGCACATCTCTTTGCTGTGTTCCAGGGGCTTCTAAAGGTTCTTGCCGGTATAGACACCAATTTTACTGTGACATCAAAGGCTGGTGATGATGAAGATTTTTCCGAATTGTATACATTCAAGTGGACCACATTGCTCATCCCTCCTACAACACTGCTTATCGTGAACTTCATCGGGGTCGTAGCCGGTGTCTCCAACGCAATAAATAATGGATACGAATCATGGGGACCTCTATTTGGAAAACTCTTTTTCTCCTTCTGGGTGATTGTCCACCTGTATCCATTCCTCAAAGGTCTCGTTGGTCGACAAAACCGGACTCCTACAATTGTAATTGTCTGGTCCATTCTCCTTGCATCAATTTTTTCATTGCTCTGGGTGCGAATCGATCCATTCCTGCCAAAATCCGATGGCCCTCTTTTAGAAGAGTGCGGATTGGATTGCAACTGAGAGCCAGAGGTTTGGTTACTACTTAAAGTCCCTCAACCACGGCTTATTTCTTGTCATCGGCACATACATGTATGTACACTACTCCTTTGGGGTTTTCCACAAGTCCACGGGCGGGCAGTCCTACTTTAAGTTGTAGATAAAAGGCGTGCTGCAATTTTTTCTTTTCTTTCTCTTGTATGCTTCTCCATCTCCTTTCTCCTATCATGGAGTTTGGAGTTTGGTCTAGCCATTGTGTAGTTTGTTTGCGCAAGTTGTTACAGTACTAGCTATTTATTAGTTGATTAAACCAGTGGGAGTCATGTATTAAATTTGTTGCAGTCCATCTCTTCAGTGATTCATCTCAATAAGGCAGGCCAAGCTTGATACATGCCCACATGAAGAAGCTTCATCAAATGTTTTGTTTGTTGATTCTATTTGCCCCTAGACTGTGTTCTTGTTATTAATAGTAAGACAGCATGATAATGTGTTCCTCTGCAGTTGTCCAGAAGAAACTTTTGTGTCTGGAATTAATTGCACCTGCTGTCTCTTCAAGACTGTTCCAGTGCCTGAAATCATCTTTTCAGCTTCTCTGGTGGTTACTTCCGGAGCCCTGCTGACAAAGGAACATGGTGGGGGACTGGGCAATAGCCAAGTGAATCTAATCTTCTTCACTTTACAGTTCATTCCTGGCTTTTTGTGGTGTTGGGTTTTCCAAGGCGGTCTCGCTGTCCTTTGGTGCAGGCCGATGTCTTGATTAGCTCGGGACATTTTGGTACCAGCCCAGGCTCGAGCCCTGCTGCCCCACGAAGTGGCTAGCTGGGCACAAGCACGGGTGATCAAAAATTCGATAAAATCAAATTAACTGAATGAACCGAATTTAAAATTTTGATTTTTAATTTTGATTTTTTTAAAAAAAATATGGTCCGGTTTTCAATTTTTTTTTAAATACGGTTTGATTTTCAATTAATTCAATTTAGTTTTAATTTTAAAATTCATAATTTAGTTAAATCGAATAAAATATTAATTTGATTTTTTTATTTAAAAATTTAATTAAATAAATAAAATTTAAATTTGATTTTAAAATTTTGATTAATTTAGTTGAAAATTAAATTAATTAATATTTTATCAGTTCGATTTGTTTGGTTTTCGTAAGAAAATTCAATTGGTTGGTTTAAAAAAAAAATAATTTGTTGGATTTTTGATTTATTCGATTCGGTCGATTCAGTTTTAATCGAATGTTCAACCTTATTTGTGCTCCTCTTTAATTCAGACATGGCATAATATGACCTGATTAGTGTAAATTTGTGCCAAGACATTGATCCAGTTGCGGTGAGCAAAGCCGAAATTGTGCCAAGCTTATTACGTCGAGCCACAAGGAACCAGAATTAGGTTAACGATTTCGTAAAGAAAGAACGGATGTATTGATTGATTAGTATTTCTAACACTCTTTTCAAACCTTCTTAGCCAGGGTTTATGACTAGAAGCGTAGGCTAGAGGTTGCGATTTCGCGACAAGAGGCTGAGACTGATTTGGCTTTGACAGGCAACCGTGACGGACCTAGCCACGACCACAACTGAAATGCTAGAGACGAGCATTTCTCCTTTTGCCACCTTGTGAAAAACCAACATCGAACAACACACTAATTCTAAAGTTTCAGTGACACATCTTAAACTTCTAAAATTATAATATATGGATAAATTGGACCACGATACATCATCATGTACTATTGTTTTATATAGTCATATGTTATGGTCTCGTAGACTAATGAATTACAATTTTGTATATGTAAATGTTATAGCTTTGAGATCTAAAAGTTATATTTAGAATTGTAATATATCACTATTTAGAAGTTCGATATGTAATTTATAAACTTTAAAGTTGTAATATATAAAATTTGATATATGAGCATATACTATCACTATATAAAACCACAATATACTATGTATTGTAATACTTCAGTTTTCAAATACACTATAATAGAAGTTTTAGAATTTATTCTTGTGAAACTTTTAACATTAGTGTTCGAATGATTAACTTGATTATAGACCACAAAGTTGATTTAGAACAATTGGATTTTTCATAAAGAAAGACCTTTTTTTGGTATAAAAGACATTGGTATTCTACTTGAGATACCTATGATCTCATAATTAATTGCTAGTCTATAATTAATTTTGAAGACACAAACTAATTTATAAGCTTGATAAATTAACACATTAATTTAGAAGTTTTATAAATCAACACAAAAAAAGTAGAATGGTGAAAATATTCATTAAAATATTTTTGTATTTTGCCAATTTTTAGGTGTAAACTAATTTAGTAATCCATCTACATTACAAAAATTAATGCTTTTAACCATCTCTGAGTACTAGAACATTAATATTTTTTGTTATAACTAAAAGAACTGATTTCAATAAATAGTTCCAGGGCAAGCTATCTCATAAACCGTTTGACTGAGCTCATCTTCCAGTCCAGCAATGCCCCCCTTCTGCGCACTTGACAAGGCTGATAATATGTTTTTTTTAGACACTTTGCTTAACCAAGTTCGAAGGTTAGACAAACTAGTCAAGTATATGCATTTAAAAATAAAAATCAAGGTCAACTTGCAACCAGATAAATACTAATCAGTATCTTGTTGACTAATGTTGGGTGTAATCAGTTTTCAAAATGACAACTCAGAGAGATCCAGATGCATTTTCTTATATAAAAAAGTTATCTGAGAAATGCAAAGATTTCAGAGTTCAACACAAGTCAAAGCAAACACTTACTTTGAGCTACATTATGAACCATGCTTGCATGATCTAGCTAGCACATAAAAACTGCATCAACTGTTTTCATCTTATAGTTCTGTTGATGTTCCAATTTCCAGTCCCATGTCATGGCATAACAGGCATGTTAACTGGATGCTAGAACTAGAAGCCGATACTAAACCAGCAAATATACAAATGTCTAAACTAAATTCGTAGAAAAAACCCAACTCAAACAAATGAATCACTCTTATTTATTGTGCTATGAGTTGGCTCACTACACTGTATCGACATGAACACTTGCAGTGATTCAGCAAAAAGTTCAACTAGAACAGATGCAGTATAAGCAACAACTCTAAAATGAATCCATACTGGCTCTAACAATTCATCTCTCAACTAGCTTGTAGATTTTAACCTTTCAACAACATGTCATCCATTTCAAACATAAATTTTTTGATTGATGAACCTCTTCCTTCAGTTAAAGGAAAGGCACAAGCAACTAGGCATATAATTGATGAACAGAATCTGCCAAACATATATAAACATCTCAGTTCCCATTTCTGAACTAGTAAGCTACAGACAATCTTCAAAGGGTGACAAACAGAAGAAAAGAAATAAAATCACAGTTGAAGCCAGGCACAAAAGGAGCCACGGCAGAATCAGCAGCATGCCTGCTGCATTGTTTGAATCTATTTCCATTAGTCAATTGTTAACGAGCATCATCAAAGTATGAGTAAATCCGACAGGTATATTCATTCTACAATTTGCAGGAATTTAGCAATTGTTAGAAAATAATTATCTTTCTAGACGCTGCAATTCGGTATCCTCCCAAATGGTGCTACAAACGACAATTGTTCAGTTCGTTTCAATGATTTAACCAAAAAAAAAAAAATGGTTTCGATGAGTTCACCTGAGATCCTGCGAATTTGCTCAAAATCAAGAAAAAGGAATGCTGCAGAGGTTACTTTAAGGAGGTGGTCGCGGCTGCTGGATCTGCCTAAGAAGGAGCGACCTGGCGCGGTTAACAGCCGCTAAGAAGAGGCAAATGTGCTCTTCCAGGTCCTCGAGTTGGTGGAGGAAGCTGTAAAGGTTTCTGCGGAGTTGGCGTACTACCTCCACGATTAGATGCTGCCGATCCCTCCCACCGCACTCCAGCCCCAGCCGCACCAGCTCAAGGTCACTCTCCACGATCGCATGCAATCTCGCTACTAGGCGTTCAATCGTATCTAGGTCGTTGTTCAGGACGTAAGCCCCCCGCGAGGCAGCATCCAGCTGGGCCATCTCGCGCCGTGTCCTCCGTCTCGGTCCCGCCAGCAAATCCCTCGTCGGCAGGCAACCACCGAGGAGGAAGGAGGGCGCGGCCATGAGCACGACCAATGCGTGGGTTGCCAGGAACACTCCGGTGACGGCGAGGCTGACTGTGGAGAAGATTAAGCAGGCGCCGGATGCTTGGGCGGAGCGGCGGAGTAGCCGGCGCCTCTGGCGGGCCTTCAGGAGGCGGAGTTCCAGCTGCTTCTTCAGATCTGCGAAGCGGCCCCGCATGACCTGGAAGCTGCATGTATCGCCAGAAGGGGGCGGAAAAGGGTTTCCAAGCCGGTCGAATTCAAGGAGCATGTCGAAGGCCCAGTCACACTGGGCGTTAGTCAGGCGAGCGCGACGGCTATCAGCGGAGGAAATCAGCTCGATCAGCTCTTCGATAGGTGCATACAGGGAGTAAGCGCGGGCGACAGCTCGTCGGAGGGAGATGCAGTAGTGAGACGAATGCTCGCTGCTCTGGAAGTAGTCAACAACGAGTCGGGTGAGCTGATCGGGTGGCACGCCACGAAGTGCTTCCTCGACAGAAGCCCGGTCTGGATCGAGGACGCGCGAGATCAGGACAGCCGACGAGGGCGTCTCCGCTAAGTCACTAGCTTCCATCTCCTCCGAATTCCCTTCTCCCCCCTCGGAATGGTGGCGATGGATCTTGTACCATATCTCCTTATAGGAGCTCGTGTTGACGGCGAGCATGTATTCTCTGCTGAGGTCGATGGTGGGTGAGGCGGCAGAGGACGCTGCTGCTGATGTCGTCGGGAGACAGCACTCTGAGAGCAAGCTGCGATCTCTACGCGGCTGCCTGTTCTCTCCATTGATCCTATCGAACCCATCGCATTCTTCATCCTCCTCACCAGAGCCTGTAACAAGCTTATGAGAAGGAAGTAATCGATTATCGACAATGTAGATGATCAGTGTTTCTACCTGGAGGGGTTGGGGCTGGAGCGGATGGGGAAGCCGGTGGAGGCGGGTGCTCTGCTCTTTTGGATCCGCCGCCGCCGCCGCCTAAGCAACGCATGAAGGAGGGAGAGAGAAGCGGCCGTCGATTAGTAAAGGCGAAGAAAGTTATCTATTTTGACAGCTATATATATATATTTTATAATATTTCTGTCCTTTGTTCGTTGAGGTCATTTTAAAAATATATTAAAAATTTGACAAGGGCACACGTAAAATTATTAGTGTTATATAACAATGATACCAAATTTCTGTCCTACTGTGATACCAAATTTTAAAGAATTTCTAAAAAAAATATCACAATAATATTAGTGTTATATAAACTGTAAAATCTACACCATTATGATATTAATTTTCAGATAATATTCTTTAAATGAAGCAACATAGTTGACAAAATAGATAAAATAAATAATGAATATGTCTTTTGTGAAATTTAAAAGTTAAATGTATCTAATTTTAAATATGTCTTATAATTAACTGCTGTGGATAGATGAAGCTTGAGAGTGTCATTAATGTTATGCATTAGTCATTGTTCGGACTAGCTAGATTAGTCCTCGTGATTTATCTCTTTCGTGTTGATCCTGGAACGAGTTGGCGGGGGCGCTGGGACGAGCGTTTCGTCTTTTTGCCACCTTGAGAGTGCCATTGATATGTTCCGACTCAAATATTATATACATATCACAATCATGAAAAGAAAAGTTATCACAGATGGATTGATAGCTAGTACGTGATATGTTATCATCATGAGGTTTGAAGATCAAATTTTGACTAGTAGTCAGGTCTCTGCTCTCTCTCATGCACTGATCAATATTGTTCGGACTAACTAGATTAACTCACGTGATTTATTTTTTTCAAGTTAATTCTGAGATAAACGGACCGAATGCTGAGCATTTTGTTTTTTATCACCAAGTAAAGAATAGAGTAAACCATCTGGTTTGTTAAACTAAGTCAAATACAATTATTAGTCACTCCATTCTAATTACAGAAAGGTACTTCCAAGTACAAACAATATTGAGAAAACAAACAAGTCAAGTACTCCATCTGCGAGCAAGCAAAATTGTTAGCATTTCCTTCTACTTGAGGTGGTGGTTTGTGTTACCTTTGTCATGACAGACAAAGGAACGACGGCCTTATGTCCATGGTTACCATAGAGACCGATTCTTCCGAAACTAGAAGAGGTGCTATTCATTGTGGCATTCAGCACAAAAGTTAAGCCCTGTTGCTGGCCACTCGCGATAAAGAATTGTGTTGGAGCGACTGAAAGGGAAACTCCGTAAGGAGAACTCCAACTGACAGTATAATACTCGTCGTTCGCTATGTTAGTAACTGTCCTCAATATAACTCTGGATTCATTGAGAAACGAAACTGTGACCGACGGCAAGTTCAGGTCTGAGCCAGTTATGCTAGGAACCTCACAGGTGCGACCGGTGTAGTTTAGCACTACAGCACTAGATCCGTTGATGCCACAGAGAAAGGAAATGAAGTCATCATAACCTGGATACAAGTAGGTAGCCACCAAAATCAGAAAGTTAACTTTCGATTCCAAATAGTTCAGAGAAAGACGACTTCTTGATGAATCATTAGCACTTACCTGTATCGAAAATGAGCCCTGGGTCTAGAGCAGCTGTTGCATTAACAAAGCCACTGCCCATGTCAAAGGGTGTTGCAGACGATTGTCTGGAATCTGGATTTCTGTAATCTCGTTGCGCCATTATGGGGCCACCTTCCCTCTCATAGAGTGTGGCAGTCGTGGAGAGTGCGGATGCAACAGCTGCAGGACTAAAGCTTGGAAACTTCTGCTTGATAAGAGCAGCAAGCCCTGCTACGTGTGGAGCAGCCATACTCGTACCAGATATCATTGCAAAATTTTCACCTGAGTGTTTTGAATAGAGAGAGAGGACTTGTTAACAATGGAGTTGCCTTATGTTGTATGGAGGATAAGTTGCCTTATGTTATCTCGATCATACTCATACTAAAATAGCAACAATACTTGGTTGTTGAACAGTAAGGATACCTTGAAAGTCTGTAGAATCAGTTCCTAATGAGCTCCAAGCGCCCCATATTTGATTACCCGGAGCTATGAGATTAGGTTTCATGATATCAGCATCAGTTAGTGATGTGTCTTCTGGATCTGGTCCTCTGGCAGAATAATACATCACTTTGGGGGCAGAGTTGCTATAGTTAGCCTTAAGACCACCTAATATGTTTGCAGTGCCACCAAACTTGATTATGGTCTTTGAGGTTTCGTCTCTCACTAAGGAGCTATTATAGTAATCTAGAAACATCTGGACAGAAAAACAAGAACAAATAATCACTAAAAGAATAGAAAAGATTTACTAAATTAGAGCTAAAATCACATGGAGGTTACTGTTTAGTTATCTGTATCAAGAACTTTTTGTTTCACTCAATATTCCTGAATCTCTGTACTGATTACCTTGGAGTCATCTGTAGATGGTATTACCACGCCAGGCATATTCATAGGAGTTGGGTTAAGACGAAACCCGCTGACGAATGGATCCATGTAGAATATAACTCCAATTGAGCTAACATTTTTAGCTGTCTCCAGAGCTTGCTTAATAGAGGATAGGCCCAGAATGAATCTGATAGAATAACTGCAGATCAATACTTTGCCATCAGTCAGATCTTCGTTTAGATAATTAGAATCTTGGCATTCTCCTGAATACTCCTTCACTTCGGTGGTGCCATTTTTCAGAGCATGAATAGCAGCAATAAGAGGATACATTGAACCATTGTCTGTTCCAGCTATAGAAGGCAAACAGCCACAGGGATGGTCAGTTGATGTATCATTGAAAGAAACCAAGTCACGATGAAATTATCTCGAGGAAGAAAAATTAATGCTTACGAGCAAGTCCAATTCCTGAGATTGTTAGATTGTTGCCAAGCACTAGACAGTTACTGTAAACCCTATCATGAGCAGAAGCACCCACAGTGAATATCCAAGGGCTGAAGGAAGATACACTCTTAGGTGAAGGTCCGGCGTTGCCTGCTGCTTGCACAACAAATATTCCAGATTTTACAGCTGAGAGCAATGACATATCTATAGGATTGAAAAAGGTCGCTAGCCCAAAAGGACGCCTGTTTGGCGTGATCGATAAGCTTATAATGTCAACACCATCTTGAGCTGCCTGAAGTTGCATGCCACAACAATTACTATACAACAAATTGCTGTTCTATGCGATCAGATATCGGTACAAATAAGAAGGAAATGTTTCCACCCATGAACTGACCAATCCCCTCCCAAGATGCTAGATTTTAAATATCAATTTAGATAAACAGATGTTTGGGTTGTTGTAATCAAATACAAAACGGCTTTTTACTGAATCATATAAATAAGTTTTCAAAATACCCAAATTATATAACATAATTTTAAAATTAATAAATTACGTACTTAAGTTTATTTTTATTCATATTATTATTCTCGACTGATATATGATAGCAGACTTAGAATAGTAAACTACTGTAGCAGTAGATTATGCCACAGTAGAGTAGCAATAGATTTTTTTTTTTTAAAATAATTAATACGTGCTAAAAAATCATTGCTCTTAGTTAAATTGATTGATATTTAAAGATATTTATATAATTAAAAAAATTAGACGAACATTAAAAAAAATAGTTTCATGTCATTCCGAACTCTCTGGATTCCTCAGTTGATTTTGATCGAAACTAGTCGAAATCGGTCAAAATTGACTGATGGACTTAGAGAACTCAAAATAATATGAAATCAGTTCCTATATATTCATTTAGTTTTCCTGATTATATAAATGTTCTCAAACATCAATTTGACCTACTATATTAAGAGCAATGATTTTTTAAATATGAATTAGATTTTTCAAATACATTTGTGTTAAAAAAATTACTGCTCTCAATGTAATAGGTCAAATTGATGCTTGAGAACATTTATATAATCAGGAGAATTTATATAATCAGGATAATTAAATGAACACATAAAAATTAGTTTCATATCATTTCAAGTTCTCTAGATCTATCAGTCGGTTTTGGCTAAAGCCAATCGATTTTGACCAAAATCGACTTATGGACCTAGAGAGCTCGGAATGACATGAAGCCAGTTTCTATATGGTCATCTAGTTCTCCTAATTATATAAATGAGCAATGATTTTTTGAATACAAATTAGATTTTTCAAACATATTCGTGTTCAAAAAATCACTGCTCTCAATATAGTGAATTAAATTAATATTTGAGGGCATTTATATAATCAAGAAAATAAAACGAATACATAAGAACTAGTTTCGTATCATTCCGAGCTCTCTAGGTCTATCAGCCAGTTTTGATCGAAATTGATCGGTTTCGTTCAAAATCAGCTGATGAACCTAGAAAGTTCGGAATGATATGAAACTAATTTTACGTGTTCGTCTAATTCTCCTGATTATATGAATGCTCTCAAATATCGATTTGACCCACTACATTGAGAACAGTAATTTTTTGAATATAAATTATTTTTTTTAAAAAAATAATCTATCGATAATAATCGATTTTTATTATTCCAGCAACAGTATATCAATCGACTAAGAATAGTAATAAAGATAAATATAAAATTAAATATGTGATTTGATAATTTTAAAATTATATTATATGATTTAAATATTTTGAAAATTTATCCATGGTTTAGTAAACAACTCAATAGAAAAAAAAAAAAAAAAAAAACTTATGCCATTTGATTTGTAGAATAACTGATGCACTTTCACCTGGTCAATCGCAGCAACAACATCAGCAGCAAAACCTCCAAAGCTTTTGTAGAGAGCTTTATAAACAGATATGCTGTAAACAAAATCATCATCAGGTCAAATACTAAATAAAAAGGCACATTATAAAAGATTAACACTTATTAAGTATTTCGACTTACTGTGCACGAGGGGCCATCCCACTGGCATTTCCAAAATGATATCCAGACACATTCACAGGAACTTCATGGTTGCCAGCAGCAATCGAAGCAATGTGCCTGTATGCATAGTGAAAACATTGCATAAGTAAAAGGATTGTGCAGGAAAAATCATCCAATGTGAGAGTTGCAACTTTCTTAGAGAATAATGTCCTGGAAAAGTACTTACGTTCCATGTCCATCACCATCGAAAGGTGAAGCATAGTCCTGAGTCACATTGAAAACGCCCCTAATTATAGCAGATGCTGCAAAGTGACGAGCACCAACAAGCTTTCTATTACATGATCCAGATGGAAAATCCCTTGTGACTTCACAAACCCCAGAAAAATGAGCAGGTACAGGATACTGATTGATAGAATGAGAGTCTGAGAAACTTGGATGAGATGGATCAATTCCTGTGTCGATAAACCCTATTACAATTCCTTCTCCAGCAGATTCTGGTCCACCTTCTTGAACCCAAGCTCCTTGAGGCAGACCCAGGAATTGAGGAGTGTGTGTAGTTGCAATCCTAACCGAAAAATCCAGCACTAAGTTTGCCACCTCATGCTTCCTAGAAAGCTTGACTGCCTTCAGAGTCAGCCAATTCAGAATACAAATTAAGAAGTTGAATGCACTAAAAACAACAAAGATGGTTATGAGATCATTACTCATAATATAGGAATTCATTATATGGTTGCCTAAGCTATAATTGTTCTTTCGTTAGAAGAGCGATAAATTTTATTTCTGAATAAATTGAGTGTAAATGTGGAACAGGAATTCATTATTCCTTTATAATGTCAGAGTTCAAGTTCTTGCAAAGGTAACAAGGTACATGGAAAGTGTAGTTTTCTGACTTTAACTTACAAGTTTGTTATCCAAAGTACCATAAATTAGGTAAACTGAGATAAAATAACTGACGGAGAAGTAAATATTACATTGATGCAACAGTTTATAGCTGGCCAATTAAGTAATAGCACGTTTAAGAAGCTAGTGTAGCAAATGTGACAATTTATAATGCAAAGATGAATATGATGGCTGAAAGTGAGTTAAAAATATTGAATGTTACTACTAATTATAACCTTAGAGAGACGCTAAACAGTTGTGAAACATTGATGTGATTTATGGTATTAATGTAATGGATTACCTGTTGATGTGTAATAAGCACAGCAAAACCATTCATCAGATAATGATAGCTATACAGCTTCAAATATTTCTCCCCTCTCAATGCCCTCCTCAGCAGTGAATCCTGGAGGTGAATGAGATATGAGCTGTAACTCATATATGTTCTTGACGCATTCCTGGAGTTAGGACATAGGTAAAAAGAGTTGTCATTTTCAAGAATGAAGTCTGCAACTGAGATTTTCAATCTGAAGATAAAGTGAATTATGAACAATAGAAGTGACTTCGTGAATGAGAGAAGGCGAAAACTAAATAGATGGAGAGCGTAATATCTCAATCGCCTCCATTCCTAACAAAAAAATCTCTTTGCATACTAAGCAGCATTCATATAGTTCCAAGGTCTTGCATTAGTAAAATTAGCATGGTCCATGAACTTTTGGGTTAACTATTCTGAAATCGAAGTTACAGCAGTAACAATTTTGAAGAAAACCCGACGTCTACTGAAGAAAAGTACTGACCTTGGTTTGTTGAGGGTAGTGAACGCTCCTGAGTTTCCGTAACCTATTGCACTGCTCCGGAACCTCTTCAACTGATCGTAGTAATGAGCTGCGGGTGTCTGCTTCATGGTGACAATGTACACGACCGCATCCTCTTGACAAAGACCTCTCGCCCACAGACCCAACGAAGCGAGCAGCAATAGCGACACCATCGAAAGGCCCTCCATTTATGAAGCCCCACAAACCCTCAAAGATCCAAACTCATTCCTTTTACAACGGAAGTGGAACCTCCAACCAAAACTCGATCTTGAGATCTCTTATCCACTTCCTCCACGAAAATCCCTTACAAACTACAATCTTGCTTCAATTGGAAAAGACAGAAGAAGAGAGCGTTGAGAATGCCGGTTCAGAAAGCCCAACGAGCAACTAAAGAGAGGAAAGAGAGGCGGAGAGAAAAGCGAGCATCCAAAGCCCTTTCTGCTTTGCCTCTTTTACTTTTGGATAGTGGCGAGGAGAGTGAATCTCCTTCTTTTTTTTGTGTGTGTTTGCTGCTGCTTGTGAAGCCGCTGCTACCAACAAAGGAAAAGGGGGAAGAAAAGCCAACAGCTAGCAAAGCGAGGCACAGGGAACAATATCAGCCAAAGCAACGCAAGAAGAACGTGGTGGGTTTAACAAAGAGGAATAGAAAAGAGAGAGGAAAATTTCCAAGCTTCTTTCTCTCTCGTCAGAGAGCTTCATCTCGTCTGTTGATAACGGGGGCTTATGAGTTATGACCTCTCACTTTCCCTGTAAGAGACGCTCTCCAACGGTTTAATGTTTCTGCAGTACTGCGAACGTCGTAGCAATGCATGGATTTATCACACTGGCAACTGAACAGTACGTCGTCATTCTGCAATTTGAATCAATTATGCAAAAGAGGATCACTAATCACTGTTCTCCTCAAATATTAATATTGTCACCCTCTCGATTCAAATTAGTTTTAGAACCATCTCCACGTGAACATAAATGTCCATGCTGATTGCAACTACTCAATCTATCAAAATTTCAAAATCGTGATAGGATAGCAGAATCCAGCAGGTTAAAACGCACTCTCAAAAAGTTCCATTTTACCTCCCATGTTCATCTGTTCACTTAATATAGCAGAATCTAACCAGATTTAGAACCGCAAAATCAAAATTTTGGCCAACTCCGTCTTATTAATACACACTCACTCTCACTCAGAGCATAGCTGAATTGATCATCACATTCTAGGTTTATAAAATTAAGCAAAGATAGTAAAAATATCCTCACACGTGATTATTTGCTTTAATTTTTTGATTTATTTCCTTTTCAACCGCTAGGATGACAAATTTTATTTTATTTTTTAGCCAGGTTTGTCTGATAATTTTATTCTAACTGTTGGATACATAAACAACGGATTTTATGATCAGGAATTTACAATTCACAGCTTCCTTTGGCACATTATTGATTACCATAAAACATAGATAGAACAATCACCAAATCCTCACAACCAAACTAGAACAAACATAGACGTACTTCTAGAGATTCAGGAAGCCTCAAACTCTCCTTCCTCTTGATCCTCTTCATACTCCTCAGCAATAGCATCTTGGTACTGCTGATATTCGGCAACCAAATCATTCATATTGCTTTCTGCCTCAGTGAATTCCATCTCATCCATTCCTTCGCCAGTATACCAGTGAAGGAAGGCCTTCCTCCTAAACATAAGGGTGAACTGTTCACTAACCCGCCTGAACATTTCCTGAATGGCAGTCGAATTCCCAATAAATGTCGATGCCATCTTCAGCCCTTTTGGCGGGATGTCACACACACTCGATTTGACATTGTTTGGAATCCACTCTACAAAGTAGGAGGAATTTTTGTTTTGGACATTGAGGATCTGTTCATCCACTTCCTTTGTGCTCATCTTTCCACGGAACATCACTGAAGCAGTAAGATACCGGCCATGGCGTGGATCAGCAGCGCACATCATGTTCTTAGCATCCCACATCTGCTGTGTCAGCTCTGGCACAGTTAGTGCACGGTACTGCTGTGATCCTCTTGAGGTCAAGGGTGCAAAGCCAACCATGAAGAAATGAAGCCGGGGAAAAGGGATCAAATTGACTGCAAGTTTTCTCAGGTCGGAGTTCAGCTGACCAGGGAATCTTAAACAGCATGTGACACCACTCATGGTAGCAGAGATAAGGTGATTCAGGTCACCAACTGGCACAAAATAAACACCATAGAGAATCAGAATGCAACCAAGAGAGGATGATAAAAAAGAACCATACAATTGTCGCCAAAGAAATGGTATTGAAGAAAGTCAATCAAAGTAGAGGAATACAATAACAGATACGAGTCTCAGTCAACTTACAACTAGGCATGGAGAGCTTGAGCGTGCGAAAGCAAATGTCATAAAGAGCTTCATTGTCAAGAACCATACTTTCATCAGCATTTTCAACAAGTTGATGTACTGAAAGAGTAGCATTGTATGGCTCTACCACTGTCTCTGAGACCTTTGGTGATGGAAACACAGAAAAGGTGAGCATCATTCGATCTGGATATTCTTCCCGAACCTTTGAGATAAGAAGAGTGCCCATGCCAGATCCAGTACCGCCTCCCAAGGAATGACATAACTGGAATCCTGTGAAATCATTATGGTAATAAAAGTAGCAGGCGAATGAAACTCTATGTAGCAGGTTGATCATGCTTATAAACCTGGAAAAAATGAAAATCAAAAAACAAATTGCAGTTCAACTCAGCTCGAAAGATCTACGTGCAAAAGGATAATTGGTTACACTCCCGGAAAAATCAAACATATTTAAAGTGACAAAAAAAAGGAACAAAGAAAGAAAATACAAATAATTAAGTGAAAGATACGGGCACATATTGCATCTGAATTTTGAGATAATAAAGTGATTTTTTCTAACGCATGACAACTTGGTCACAGTCTCTCTAGCTATCAGAAGAAACAAATGGGAAACACTAATATTATGTGCATTCCTGGGACATATAACTTCAAAGATCTTAGGCAATGACCAAGGGAAATCTGCCACATCATTTGTGTTCCAACTACAAATCTCATTTCAATACCATTAGTAGGTAAATTTTGAATAATATATTGAAAGGAGGAGATGCATAATTAAATTGTCAGTAAGAAAACTGTTCTCTTCAGAAGGAAAAAGGAGGCATTTTCAGTTAAGATTTATTTTTTTAAAAAAAATCTAAAGAGAATAAAGGTTTTTCTTTAAAAAAGAATTGGATAATTGCCCAAAAATTACCTTCTTTTAAAATTGCCCCCTTAAGGCTCCCTTTTCCAAAAATGTCCAATAAAGACTTTCTTTCCAACCAAAATGTCCAAGGATATTTCTAGAATATTCTCTGGTGAACGATTGACCATTGGAACATCGTCAACAATCCATTGCGCTGACCTAACCCACCGGAGCACCCTCTATGGCCAGCAGCTAGCAACCCACTCACCGAAGAGGGTTACTGAACCAATTAGATTTAATTATTTAAAAAAAATTCAAATGTTGCATTATATACCTTAGCCACTAAGCCAAATAGCTATTTAATCAAAATTTTGTTTATATAATTATATCGTTTTGTTTAACTTAAATAATTTTTTATTAGGTCCACACAACCAAAACACGATTTTGGTCCATTGGTTATTCATTGAATTCTAATTTTGTTTATAAGCATAATAGTATATTAGTAATGGCCATTATATTTTTAAATTTATTTATTTTTGTCATCAAGAACTCCGCACATGACGAACTAGTCATGGCCGGTCCCAAGCCCGGATAAAAGAGGAGGGTTGCGTTAGGTTGCTAACCAGCACTAAACTATGACAAATTTCAATGAATGGATTAATTAAACTATTGTGCTAATGTTAGGATGTTCCCAGTAAGGAATGCGTTGCACGGTCCGACTGTAACTTCTCGGCAAGGACCGTTACATCTCCATGAGAACTTGGGTGTAGTGCTAAATATGCAAGAGTTCGCGTTGCAGGGTCCGACTGTAACGTCTCGGCAAGGACCGCTACATCTCC
>JBBUKS010204456.1:0-23044 GCA_038050645.1 Hedychium gardnerianum
ATATTTTTTCATTAAAATTATAAAATTATAAATAAAATTTAAATAAATAAATTTAAAGAATTATATATTAAATTATTTTAATTTAAGAGGAAAGATGGGAGAAAAAAAAAGAAAAAGTAAAATGGTATCTGGAATTTTAGGGATGTCTTTGGAAAATTATTGAAAAGGAAAAAAATAAAATAAAACAGTTGCATGCAGCAGCTAGCATTCGGGGACGGAGGAGGGAGACAGCAGCAGTGATGTCGTGCCGGAAAGGAGAATGATACGCGCGGAGAGACATGTCACGTCGCCTGCCCTGCTTCGCTTTCCCACCTTCCTCTCCTCCTTAGTCCTCCCTCTTCTCTGGCCAAACCATGCACCAAACGTCCAACCGAAGCTACCCAGTTGACTTTTCCACTCTCCAGAAATTAAACAGACCTCTCTTCTTCTCTGCATACCAATTGATGGATGGACTATCGTCATCGCCAGCGAGCTCAGTTAATGAGAGATTTGAAAGCTGGCAGGCGAAGGTATGTACGTACGTACGTGCAGTTATCGCTGCCCAACAAGCGCTTGATCTATCAGCTCGATCGATCCCTGACACCATGCATGGCAGCCGGTGAATGGCCGGCCGGCCGGCGACCAGCCGACGCAAACCATCTCGTCCACGGTGATACGCCGACCGGCGCGCGCTAACTCTTCCAACTAATTCGCGTGAAACTTGCGATTAAGTTTTGGCTGTGATGCGTGACTTCTCATGCGTACAGACAAATTAAAGCTTGCTCTGTTCTGATGCTTCTGATCGAGCATTTATGTATCTCGTACTGCACAATTGATGAAGGAATATTAAATTAAAAATCCATATAACTATGCATCGTCTGGCTGATATTAGTTTCTAGCTAGATATTCTTTAGATCGATCGACTGACGTGATCGATGTGTACAATTCCTTCTCTCACCTTCTTCTCATGCACGAAGGAGAGGCATTGAATATATTGCTGCTACGTCCATTTCAAGCAACTGCGCCGCTAGCTCCATGTCGTTCCTTTTCCTCCCTCTCCTTTTTTACTATAAATAGCTTGTAGCCCAGAATATCCGAACCTGTGGGAGCCGGAAAGGGACAAACCAGTCATGTCTCAGACTTGGTTGCGTTCTTCGTCTTCGTCTGCGAGGTGGTGCCCGACGCCAGAGCAGCTGATGATACTGGAGGAGATGTACAGGAACGGGGCGAGGACGCCGAACGCGGGGCAGATCCAGCAAATCACCGCCCACCTCTCCCGCTTCGGACGGATCGAGGGCAAGAACGTCTTCTACTGGTTCCAAAACCACAAGGCCAGGGAGCGGCAGAGGCTCCGCCGGAGACTCATCGGCCGCCACTACCAGCTCCTCTACTCTGCTCCTCCTCCTCCACAGGTCAAATATTTCCCATTTCATCCTTAATTTACTTGAATGGGTCGCAAAATTAGCTTCATCATCCGACGCTAGTTCATCACAGGAAGCGGAATGGACGGCCATGCCAGAGGCAGACGACGAGAGTTCACCGCCGGCGTGTCATGGGGCTCTCAGGACTCTCGAGCTCTTCCCTACGACGAGCACCGGCGGCGGGCTGAAGGATGAAAGCACCGCCTCGTCCTCCTGCTCTGCAACAATTAATTAACTAGTTAATTAAGTAAAATTTTGATGTTAAATCTCAGTGTATGTTATTGAGATCTCGTTAATGACTCGTATTATCTGATAATGTTAGATAATGATCCAAAGTAATATTAGATAAGAAAAATGTCATTAATATAAACGTCATTAATATAACAACACTGAGCCCAACTAAGTATATAATAAAGATTATGATAAAATTAATTCTCCCTAATTACATACATTAATTAATACAATATATAAATTTATTTTCATGTTAATGTCGCACACGCTTATAGTAGTGGCTGGCTGTCGGGTAAAGCGGGAGAAGTGACGAGTTACGGTTGAGTCACTGGGCCCCGTTGACAGCTGTTATCCTGTATAGAGTGTCGTATTCTTGACAAAGAAAAATGGATTATTCTTATGTGCACTGAAATGTTTTACCTACCACGAGACCCGGACACTCGACATCGTCGCTGATCTCTGTTCGCCCATTAAAACTAGGAATCGAGAGCTCCTGTTACTTCCTCGCAATCTCTCCCGATCCCTCGAACCCTTGAACCTTGATCTCCTCCGTCCTCTACCTTCCCACCTCGCGGAGGCGTCCAATGTGGAGGAAGAGGTGGAAGTGCTGGGTGGAGATGGTGGTATGACGAAGGTAAGGCGGATAGGGAGTGATCTATTCGGGGGTTGCAGTGTTTAGGGAGACGGGGAGGGACATAGAGAGCGGAAGATGCCAGCGGAGGAGGCGATGCCGGGGTCGTCGAAGCGGGTGCTGAGCTATAGCCCTTCTCGGACGCCTGCCATGACGAGGCTCTACGGGGTGACCTCTCAGAGGTCGCATAGGTCGCAGGTGCCGGCCAAGAAGCTACCCGAGCCGCTGCGTAGGGCCGTCGCGGATTGTCTCTCGCCCGCCGCGACCCAGCATGGGAACTCCTCGGCGCAGACTTCCGAGGCCGCGAGGATCCTCCGGGTCAGTTGCCTTTAGTTGGAGATCTCTTTGACATTTTAGGGCATAATTTTGGTTTTGTTCGAAAATTGACATTTTAGGGCATAATTCATTCTCTCGATTACAATTAGGGCTTGAACTCGTTTCGTTTCGACATGGCATTTTGTCGCAACGGTATTAACACTCCGGTCCGTTGAGGATGATTTTGACTTTTCCAAAGAAGTGAGGCATTTTGAGTCAAAATGTCGCCTTAATTGTACATTAGTGTACTTGGGAGTTTCTTCCCACAGTGAAATTAGCAAAAAAAATTATATCTAGGACGACTATCCTATACAGCAATATGTTCCCTAGCCACTTGACAGTGAGTTATAAATTGACTCCGCGATTTATCTCCACTCACGTAACCTGGCGACGGGGAACAATGTCTGGATCAGCGTAATCATCTTTTTGCTACAATTTTTACTACAATATGTTAATAAATTCCCTTCCCCACAAGCATAATCGAGTTGATACTTGGATAATAGATTGCATAGTAGGGATCGAATATTCGGGGAACAATCCCTTGGGAATAAAATCCTATTCGGTCACTGTGATTTACTTGCTTCATCTCGTTGTGGGGCCGGCGATGAGGGGTGTTTGGGGGTGAGCGAGTCACCTTTTGCCATGTATTGCCACACAATATGTTAATAAATTCCCATTAATATGTGAACTTTCTGAACTTATGAACGCAATTTCTGAAGCATAGTCTCTCTTTTTTATCTTTTCTTAAAATACATTTTGTTGACGTGCAAACCCAAGATCTTATACACAAAGCACCAAGGCTATTGCTAGAAGTTATTACACTGATGGGATAGTAGTATACCTTTTGAATGAATGTGTGATTCAATTGATCAATATCTCACTCCTAATTTTATGTATTGTTTCCAACTGTTTGATACCTGTAATTTTGTTTTGTTTTGTATTGTTTTTGACTTTCAGATTATTGCATCCTGACAGGACTTCATGGCCAACTCATCAAACACTGACATGGCTTATATCATGCTTCTAGAGCATGCACTAGCAGAAAGAGATCGGAGGTAATATTAATGTATATTCTGATAATAATTTTTTAAAATAATCATAGATCTACATGCCCTAGAACTAGTTGTTTTATGTTTAAATTCTACTTGACAAATCGATTTCATTAGCTGGAAAGCTCATTTGGAAAAGAAAAAGTGATTGATTTTGCTGCAATTTTAAAAATATGCCAAATCTTGCTACTAGTTGTTTGTCTGATAATAGAAGCATGGTTTTGTTGGCCATGAGTTAACTCATTGTCGCACTTCACATATATTCTTCTTGTTCATTCTCCATGAAATGGTTATGATTTTGGTAATCTAACGTATCCAATAAGATGTATGATGTATAGATACTTAGAATTTATCATCTACTTTAAAGTCTTTTAAGACCTTAAATTTGTTGAATGTTGACTGATAAATAAGATGCCAAGCCAGGCATGTTTTTACTGGATGCTGATTTACTTCGAATTTAGTCTTTTGTTTTTCATATTACAAAATTGATCTGCACTTGAGAGGCATTTTCACAATTATTTGAGCTACAGAGGTTGCACTTGCAAGACCATTTTATAAACTGTGATTGATTGTGTCATATTAAATTGACCCAAATAAAGAAAACCTAAATTGCCTAGTATGGTGCATGATAATTATAAACACCAGTACATACTTATTCCTAAACACTTCATGCTTCATTTGTTGAGTTGGATACTTATTTACTTAGAATTTAGCATTTTTTATACATTAAACTTGATCTGCACTTGGGAGGTATTTTTACAATTATTTGAGCTATAGAGGTTGCATTAGCAGACCATTGTATAAACTGTTACTGATTGTATCATATTTAATTGACCCAAATAAAGGTAACTTTAATCACCAAGTACGGTGCATCATAATTACAAACACCTGTACATACTTGTTCCTAAATACTGCATGTTTTTTTTGTTAGTTTTTTTAGAGGCTTGCATTAACAATTTTTAACTGTGGACTACTGAAAATTATCTTTTGCATCTGTTGAGTTTCGGGCACATTTCTAAATATTCTTTGGGAAGCTGAATAAATTGTTTATCACAGTTTCCATCTTGCATGGCAATTTTTTCCTTACCAGGATGAGTTTTCTTGTTTTTATTTTGTGAAATTACTTCATGGGCCTTCTGTGAATTTGTATGAAGTTAACCTTTAGCCTGTAGAAGTATCTTCTACTTTGCATAACATAGGTGCTAACTGTTCCCAATTGTTGAAGTGATAAATAAAACTAAGCTAAAGTGCTGTTCCATGTGAGACACAACTCACAACACACTAATTGAAATGGATGATTACTGTATGATATGGATAGTAACTATTTTTTAGGGAATTTGACTATATCCTTCATAAATTAGGATGAAGAGACATTTTTTAGAAAATTAAACTTAAAGTCAATTATAAATGTGAATATCAAAATAAACTATGAACTATTCTATGAAATATGAACTTAGAACATGATTCTGAGCCCATCGTTCCATACTACAAAAGATTACATGTCTCTAATCTAAATATTTGTTGCTGATGTTCAAATTTTAGTTGATTCGTTATAAATATACAAGTTGAGTCAGAGTGTAATGCATATGGGTAGAGGGAGACAAGTGATACATGACAATTAAAAGAGAGATATTGGTTTAATGTTGCAGATATTACCTTGCACAGATCTCATTGATAATAAAATAATGCTCAACCTCAAACAATTGGAACACACACTTCTATCTTCTTGATCTTATACAAAGAGATATTTTTGAATTAGCTTAAATTGATTTAAGTCATTGGGACTACCAATTGTTTTGTATTGATATCAGTGGTGAAATTTTTTCTACTATGTTTCTAGTTATGGTTGTCACTAACCAGTCCAACAAAGTATCAATATAGATCGTATGTATTCATGGTATGTCTCATATACTGCTCAATATACTTGAAATGTCATTGATGTCAAGGAATAAGAATTTTTGAAAAGAAAATTGATTTATATGTAAAAGTAAAGAAAGAAATGGGATATATGAGATCGATTTTAAAAGCAGGAGATCCAATTGTGTAATACTAGTCTTTGTTACTCTTAGACGTCATGTTATAGTAAATTTGTAATTAACTAGACTATCTAAAGCTTTTGTATTTGGACTTTTACCCAATTTGTTGTAATTCGAGAAAGAGATGGTTTTTTTAGTTGATTTGAAGCTATGCCACACTAGCTTTACTAAATAAAGTTTAAATTGTGGATCCTCTTGAAATTTCTGGAGTATTCTATGTGCTCTCCAATTTCATAGAACTCATCATATTGTTGTACTCTATAAAGAGGATGACAATTAAGTTGATAAAATATGGTATTTCTTTAGAATTCATATTATAATTTGTACAAACAATTTCATTTACTCACGAATATGAAGAATGTTTTATTTGTATTTTTTTTCTTCCAATTTCACATTTAAGTTTTTCATATTGAATTAAAAAATTGACTAAAGGAGTGCTAAACTCTAAGGAAATTGATGTGATTATCCTAAAATTAGATTTGGTATTTTATATAATTTCTTGTGGGAGAAGAGGATATTATTTAATTTATTTTACTTGGTTTGTCATAATCGTAGGATGAGCATGCTTTAGCAATTCTACGTTACTTTGGATTCTTATTATCAAAATTTCGAGTTAGTAGCCTTGTGAAACTTAAAAAAATAGGGCACCTGAAATTTGTCTACCTTTCTTTGATAAAAAATATATGTTGTTTCTTTAGAATAATTATCACATGCCTTCACTGAGAAAGTAGTCAAGCATAAATGTAGAAACAAACCGTTGATTCTTGTTTTTCGAGTTTTGTACTAGTATAGGATTTAGTGGATCTAGTTTTACAGAGTGTATACAAGTGATATGCCATTGTGCGATTACATAACTCATATGGGGCACGCAGACATATATAGGTTCATACAGTCCTGATTGTTTTAAAAAACTTAAGTAGTTGTATTGACAATAATGCATAACATAAAGTGCCAAAAATTTAAGAAAGTTTGCTTCTACTGTATAATAATATACATCAATTTAGTCAACCTAACCAATTATAGAAGTTTCATCTATTGCTTACTAATTAAATTAATTATTCTATCTAATCCACAATTTCACATAAGTATTTCGTATATGAATATAAGGAAACACAAAACATCACATACAACAACACTTGTGAACCAACATCATGATTTATATATGGAATAATTTACCCAGTGAGCTAAGCAATACATATAATTTACTTGTTTGTTTGTCAAAATTGACTTAATCTAATTAATGCCAACTTGACCTGAACTCGAATAAGCTAGGGATTGAGTTTGCCTGCATAATCCTTTTGTGGCAATAAGCAGATTTCATGTGTTTCTTCATTCAATAAGCTTTTGCAGTTGTTAAACCAGCTTAGGTGGAGACCTTTTAATGGATCAATAACAATCTTGCGAAAGCTACATTTAGAACCACACTATGGTTCAATTCTCGATTTTAGACTTTAGATTGTTCAGGATGAGTTTCTCCTTTACTCTACACACCGTTTCAATTATTGCCTATCAAATGCTACATTTCTCTTGTAAATGATTTGATTCTTTATGCAGTGTTGATCTTTCATTGTGAATCTCAATTTGTGAACCATACTTTTAAGTTTGACAAGTATCTTTTTCTTCCTCTTTTTTGGACCAGTCCAGCAGTACTTCCAAGGTGTGTGGCCTACCTGAAATTTTATCTGCTCAGGTGATTTTTTTGTGTGTTGTCATTCTGCTGATTGTGATCATTGTTAATGCTACAGCAAACGGTTTATTTTTTATTTTTATCTTTTTATGGTGGTTTGTTGTCCTTGCAGATATATACCAAAGCTTTCAATCCTGCGGCAGATTGATCTTTTTTGTGTGAATTCAATTGCTGAATGTGAATCTGTAAATAATCGAAGAGAGCCAGAATTGTCCAAGGCATTGACACACCATACTAAAACAGCATCCAAGGTCTCAAATGTTTATGTTCCTTCACTAGCACCTTCCAACTTTGCTTCTTCTTCACTTATTAAGTCCTTGAACTATGTTCGTTCCCTTGTGGCACGACTTATACCAAAATTGTCTTTCCAACCAATTGCACAATCTATGGTTTCTGCTGCTTCGAAACAATCACTTCCCAGTTTGTCATCTTTGTTGAGTAGATCTTTTAATTCTCATTTAAGTCCTGATGTTGTTAGCAGTAAAGATTCCATTGAGATCAAAGAAATTACTGCTTTGTCTCCTGGACTTTCAAATCCTCAAGAAGTTAATGGAGAAGGAAATAAGTATATATTTTCTGATATATTAAAATGGAGATGGCCTGGGGAAAGAGAATACCAAATGTCATATTCAACAAAAGAAAGGTATTCTACCTATATCTTCAGCTCTACATTTTCGATACAATATTTCCAACTAAAGAAGTATTCATAATATACATGAATCTAACTAGATGTTCTTTACAATCCAGCAATGGTTTTGTGAAGCCTCAAGACATTCATACACATGGTTTCTTAGAAGTTGGTGCAGCAGGTCTTTTAATTGGAGACATAGAGACCCAAATCAAGGATCATACTTGGAAATATTTTGTTAATCACAACTTTACAGATGTTGACATGTCACGGCCTTCAACAGCTATAATACCTACCAACTTTGTTTCATCAAATAGCGATTTGAAAGTAATAACAGCCTTCAAACGCATGAAAGCAGGCCCTAATCAAGTTTGGCACGTCTTTTTCAGCTGCTTTTTTTTTAATAGTGTTTTACCCCAATATTTCATCATATTTCTAGATTTGCATCCTTTAGTTCAGTGTATATTCCTTTTCAACAACTTTATTGCTCTATGTATTCGTAGATTTATTGCCATTCTTAGATTTTTTTTCTCTTTAATTTTGATGAAGTTTCGTTATTAGTTTGCTTATATTGTATATTCAATTGTTTCTAAACCTGCCTCTTAGAAATTAAGGTTGTGTTTCACATAAAAAATATTCCATTTTTTTCCAGGGAAAAGAAAATCCCCTAAAACAAAATACTCATGTCATAATTTTTAATTTTTTTCCTAAGAAATTGATTCTGTTTCTTGGAATGGCTATCTATCATTCTCCAGAAACAATAAAATATCACCTTATTTTTTTCATAATCAATTCATTGTAAAATTTCTATCAAGCATGTTATTTTCAATATTTTTCTTTAAGAAAAAATTTGAAAAAACCGTGAACACTGCCAAACATGGACAAAATGTTTTTGTTATGTCCTTTTAGATTGCTGTTGATTGTTGTATCTGTTGGTGTAAATGACAAAATTAGTTCTGAGGCTTAGGAAGAATTTTTCTAAACATTATCATTGATAGCCAGTTCTTTTGGAGATATCTTTTCACTTATGTCTGGTATATCTACAAACTGTAGATTTTCAAGATCTGCAGTAGGCTAAATGTTTAGTCATGTTAAAGTCGTGTGCATGCTTAATTGTTTCCTTTTTCAGGGATAATGTAGCCGTGAGCACATTTAATCCAAGAGTTCGGCCACTTTTTCAGTATAAACATTACAGGTTCAATTAAAGCTCTTATCTTCTGCATTGTTTCTTCATTTGTCTGGAGATAATATTAACATGTTATATTTGGGTATGATTTCTGTTCTTGCTTGTTCATTTGATTTACTGTTCTGCTAAAAGAAAAAAAAGACAAAATAACAGAACTGAGATTCAATAGCAGGAAACAAAAGAACACAGCAATGGTAGGGTACTAAAATCTGGGAATTTTTTTTATTGGAATAGGCTGATATGCAAGGATGAGTATGCCTAGACAATACATGATGTCAGGGAGGAGACATCTCGGAAAGTACACCTGTTTCTGATGCCAACCAGAGCCACATCTTTCCTGGCAGATGGATCCTGTGCTGTTGGGGTAATTAGTATCCCATCTCCTAGCATTGATGGGATACGAACAAAATTATTGAACAACAAAACATTTTGTTATCAAACGCCATCCATAGGCATCCTCAGTATTGCAAGTAACATGTACTGGTTGTTTTTCTTATGTTATTAGTCTTTGTTGGGAGTTTATATGAGGAAGACAATGCCTTTAATGGTGTTTAATGCTCCAATGTTTCATGACACTGCCATATAATCTTAGATTCATTTAGAGTCTGAACAGGGAATTGTATGCAAAATTACCATTAGTTGTCAAGTGCCAGGTTATTCAGTGTCAGCAAACATGAGGATGAACTTAAGATCCTCGACAAGTTTTTGCATTAGCTATAATTGTCCTGGAAGTAGTGGAGCATGCAATCCAGATTTCAGGTAACTAGAACTGATTGGTTATATTGCTGATTGATCCTCTTGATTGCGTGGCTAAATTCTACTGATCTGGATAAGCATGGGAATTATGCCACATAATACCACTGGCCCGAACCTGAAACAAGTATCCTTCCTGATTGATACCACCAAGCTAACCAAAAGCTACAAGCTTGACATAGTGAATCCTTTCCAAGACTCTGATGGGAGAAACTGCTGCATTCCATCCAACGATGCCTTCACTAATAGCTACCTCTTACCACTACCAGTGTTCTTTGATAAAAAAAGCCAGCTCTAACCACTGCCATTCAATATTTGCTATCTGTTCTCACTAAGTATGATCATCAGAACTAAGTCTTGTCAAATTGTTGGAGGGATTGATGAAACCAGATCAAGAGCAAGCTGTGAATCAATACAGACAGTTTTTCAAACCATTAATTTCCTTTGCTCACAACCGCAAAAGATCCATACTAATAAAAAAATTTGCTCGTTCAGATCATATAAAGGAGAATTTAAATGTTGTGCCTCAATGTTGAATCAAAATGTATCTTGATTCTTGTATTGGAGTAGGACTGACTTTAAGGATTGTGAGTAGTATTAAATTTTGAGATATTATGGATATACACAAATCAACTCCTGAATCAGACTTGTACTGGGCTATGATGTAGATGGTTTACAATGAAAATTTCAAATTTTTGGTAATGGAAACTCCTTTGACATTTTAGTCTGTAAAATCTTAAGATTTCCACTTGATTCATTTGCAAGTGTAAATGCTAATTTTCACTTGCATGAGTTTTATTTGGGCAATGATGAAATGTTCTTGAATAGCTAGGTTTTGCTGTTTCATTGTTTGGCTGGTTTGTTAAAATGAATTTCCAACCTATCTTTAGCATTTAATTGATCTGAGAACAAAGACAAATTCTAAGTCGATAGAAAACAAGATGTTGAGACAGTTCCTCTTTCTTGTAATCTAATTTAGGTTGGATGCAGTATAGGTTTATCAAATGTTTATATATGTAATGTGTGTCTCTTAAGGTCATACCAATATTGATAGCTTTGTTTGGGAATGATGGTCATGAATCTACTAATTTTTTTTTTTTTGTACATTAGCAACAATATTAAGATTGTTATAGGTAACAAAATTTGCAAATAATAAATGTGAATGAAAGTGCTTTTTGGGAAATGTTGAACAATCCTTCTTGGTCCTTTTTTAATTTTTGTTCATTGTGATGTGTTTCAATCTAGCATCCATTATCTGCCTGACTATCGTCTTAACATGTGCTAGTGAACAGCAACCTTTAAGGTTAAGTTTTGCTGAGATTCATGAAGTCATAGCTGAAGTTTGCAGAGAGTCCAGTGCCCCAAACCCAAATACAAATAATGCAGCATCACGATCTAACCATGCTGGACAACCTGCTACTGATGTTGCAATCAGTGTTCTCATCAAGCTTGTTATTGACATGTATGTTTTAATTTCTCCTATTGTTTTGTATTTGATATGAAAGCCATCTTGACTTGTTTATATATATGTACGACTCTTGTGTCATCATTATGCTATTATAACTCAAAATTCCAGGTGCTTCCTATTCTCCTAAGTAGTATCCTGAGTGATACTCATGGCCAGCGGCATAGCAGGCTGGTGTTAGTATGAATGTCTCGTGCATTTATTTAGTGTAGATTCCACTATTGTACACTAGTTCACTTTTGTGTTGTATTTATACTTTTTAAAGTGAAGGGTATGGTTTTTATCTGAACATATGGTTTGGCTGTACTGTCAGTATACTGAGAAGTATATGAGCTGTTAAGGGGTGTAAACAAGCCAAGCCGCTCGTGAGCTATTCGGATCTCGGTTCGAAAAAAAGTTCGTTCGATTAAGTTAACGAGTCGAGCTCGAGCTTGATTTCGAGCTCGAAAATATTATCGAGCCGAGCTCAAGCTTAATAGTATTTGGTTCGTGAGCTCGCGAGAGGCTCGTGAACGTGCACTAAATATCACATGAATTACTAATATAATAATATTTTATTAATTATTATAATTAACTATTTTAAACGAACTTGAACTAAGCTCGTTTAATTTTTAAACGAACTTTTTTTGAGCCGAGTTCGAGCCGTTCGCGAGCTATTTAATTTCATTACGAGCCGAGCTCAAGCTTAAGAATTAAAGCTCGAATTGAACTCGAGCTGAACTCGAGCTTAGGGAAAACGAGCTGAGCTCGAGCTCGAGCCTCTTCCTATTCGGCTTGGCTCGGTTCGATTACACCCCTAGAGCTGTATTATCCAGTGTTCTTTATATATATTGATAAATTCTGGCTGCATGATTTGATTGCAGCCCATCTCACAAAATGGTGCTTACATGTCTGACCAGAACCATTATCCTTGCTTGATCGTACTTCATATGAGTCCATAAGAATTTTTTTTACATTTTTTTGGTGCTACATTCTTTTTGCCCTGAAATATTAGTGACCCAAGATACCTAATTCTCAACATCAATGTTGAAAGTTATTATAACTTTAATGAAGCTGTAAATTGGTGTTTCAAACAAGACACTTGGTGTCAATTGTCCTTCTGTTTTCCTTTTACCTTCTGCTGTGATTTTATACCCTCCTTAGTCCTTTCAAGTTATATTGCATTTTACCTGAATGCATATGCATGAAATGTTGACCCTATAACTGGAGATAGAATTTAATTTGTTACAACAGGTAGTGAAAATACTTGTCTAGGTTGTGATTGTGGCCTAATTTCTTTCTTCAATGAGGCTTGTGTGTTGTTTATAAATAGACACCTCATATGCCACTGATGTAGCTTAGGCTTATGAAGAGATTGCATTTGCATCTAAATATAGTAACATAAGGATCATGCAGGCTAAATCAATCCCTAGTTTGTAAAAGTCATGTCCAAGAAAATATTGATATGATTTAATCAAAACAAGTAGCATGCTCTTTGTATAATATAGGTCAGCTTGTAGATTTTTCTAACGATTGCTGTTGGTTGGTGAACATGCTTTCTTATATGCAACGCCATTTTTATTATATGTATTGCTTAGATTCATAAGTAAAATTTATATGCAGTTATGAATGCTTGGGATGATTAATTTAATCATTTGGTGATAGGTGAAAATTATGTCGAGATATCACTTTCATAGGTTGATCAATTTGATATATTAAATAGATGGTAAATCAAGTTGTTGACACAATACTATACATTATTTAGTATAAAAATTGCTCTTTTTTGTTTGGAAAATATGGGGTGCCTATGCACCCTTATATGGATCTATGTATTGCACGGCTCGGTTGCATGCTGTCTGCATACACCTTTAAAATTTTGATCGATCCAATATTGTTGCTTGACTAAACTACCTCATAGCACGAACTGCTCAATTCTAGAGTGATGTCTATGAGTGCTTTGTTGTTATAGAATTTTTAGACATAAGTTTCCTACATCTTTTTCACATGGAATGATAGTTGAGGTTCTTGCTGGGATTTTGATATTTGAACCAAATGCTTGTTCTATATGACTGGAAGCCAATCATATTCATGGAAGAGTCTGGATGATAAGAACCAAATCTATATATCTTGACCTCCTGGCCAAAACAGATATTCTCAATATCCACTCTGTCAATAGAAGTTTGTCGATATGCTTTTTTGCTTTAGATGACATGTTAACAGAGTACAAATAATTATCAGTTAAAACTATATATCCCAGAAGACTATGGAAGGGAAACCTGTTCTTTTATTTGTCACTTCTGTCTATGTCATTCTCCTTTTATTGAGCTATTTGAATATTATATTCTTTTAACATTTTAAAATCAAATGCGCTAGAATAGGATCCTCAGTGTCCTCATCTCTGAATCATTTCTGTTTTTGGTATTTGTTTTATATATTTCTACTTATTGCTTTAATTCATTAAACTAATTCCATAATTGGAATTTTGAGCCAAAGTTGATTCGATGTTTAACAAAAAATTCATATTCCATTCTTCTGATTTCCTGTATGATCAAATTTGGTAGGTTCATGATGGATGTTGGAACTGCTACTCCTCTCACTCTTTATATGCTGGAGGTGCTGCAATTACTCAGCAATCTAATAGACTAAGAAGTCAGCATTTCTCATTTTTTTTATTTTTTTTTTATTTTGACGACTTTAGGGTATGCTTAGCTCTCCAAAAGCGGGATACAGGGCTCGTGCATTTGATTTCATTTTAAACCTTGGTGTTCATGCACAATTGCTGGAGCCTATGCTACTTGAACATCCTACCTCACCTGAGGCAGTTAAGCCTTTGCAAGAACCTTGTTCAAATGACGAAGAACAGCCTAGAACTCCAGGAAAGATGAATAATGTGTCTGACATGCAGCTGAGAATTTTTACAGCAATTGGTAACTTTGAGTCCTGGCTTTTAGTCATACTATTTGAAGTTCTTCGTCTTCTTGTACAGGTAATTTTGTAGTAGTTACAATTGCCAATTTGCATCATTTTAAATTTCATGGATTATATCCCCTTTGCCTGCATCTTTGTTATTGAGATAAAAAGTGCAACCTTTGTCCTGTTTTATTTGAGGAGAGATACAAGCGTCATATACATCATGCATTCTGAAGATGACATTTTAGGTATTGCTGGATTAATAAATTCACCCCCTTTTATGTATTGTTGTCTGTAACCAAGTCTTTCTTGTTTTTCCTACTCGCTTGTGGAGGCTGTTATAATTATATGGTCTTATAGGTGTGTTATGTTATTATGTCGTAGTTTTAATTCTCTTGCTGTCTAGTCCAATATTGGTGAATTATCTCATTTCAGTTCCATAACGAGGCAACCTTGACACCAAGTTGAACACACCATTCCACACATCAAACATGTCATCTCAATGGGGAAGAATGAAGGACTGACACTTTGGTGAGATATTTATGACATTTGAGAAGTACACCGAACTGCTTCTTTGACAAAACATGGTTGAGGCGGAGGCAATAATTAGTATACTTCTTCCTCCTCTAACCTCTGACCTGCATCACATGTTGGATGATATTGCCATCCATAAAAATCCTACAGATAAATATCAAAATTAGTGGTTTAAACCTACATTATGTATTATCTTAATTATTATATACATGAGCATAGGTGCTCTTGTTTATCAAAATAATATTGTTATGTTCCACTCAACTTGGAATTAGAGTTGTAAATCTAGGCTTGTTTTTCCCCCTCATTTTTGAATCTTTTTATTCAGAGGCTGCATACACACACTCCGCACTCCTCTCTCCTCCCTCATTCTCCCTATTTTCCTTTTCACCCTTCTCTTACCTCCCAGAAACTTCTCTAGTGGCTGTTGCTTTATTTTGCAGAATTTTTTTTATGTTGCTGTTTTCCTGTGTATGATAAGACTTCTCTTTGTTGCAGATGGAAGAAAGAGAAGAAATTGTATGGGCATCTGCACTTAGTTGTTTATTTTATTTTGTTTGTGATAATGGAAAAATATTAAGGAGCAGAATTGCTGGTCTTGACATAAGGGTGAGGATACTTGATCATCAGGTTTTCTTGATCATGGATATCACATTGAAGTTAAATCATTCTCATCTTTGGTTTTTTGCTGCAGGTTATTAAGACCCTTCTGGAGATCAGTAATGCATATTCATGGGCAGAGGTAGTTCATTGCAAACTTATCTGCATGTTGAGTAACATGTTCTATCAAACTTCAAATGATCCTCCAAAGGATGCTCCACACATTCCTTTATTTTTTGTTGAACAAGAGGATCTTCTCGGGGGAATTGACTTTATTTGTTTGGAGGTGTGCTTTTAATCCATCATTGTCAAGTTAAATATTGCTTCTACTGCATTATTAATTAAGAATTTCCTTTCAATTTGACCTTGTGTTGGTGGTTTTTTTCCCCACAAATGATCCCTGCCAAGATAGGATATAGCAGTTATACTTTACTATATAACCCTTTCTTATTCTTAATATATCTCCAATAGTTTATCTGAAACTTTGAAGTGGAATGTTGACGTATTCATAAAATATATTTTTGTACTGGGTGCATGTCTGATCACCTCTAAGAGTTTTAGTATTTATTTTCTTTTTGATTATAAGTTCGCTAATTGTTTTTGTGATGACAAGTGTTTTTTATCGAGTCAATTATACCAACTTCAAACATACTTTAAACCCTTATTGATGCCAATCTTTTGGTCATTTTCCTATTGACTGTTTAATTTTCTCACCTTATAACAAACTACCAATCAAGAAGTGCTCTACCTCGCATATTAATGATAATATTCCTAAAGGTATATCTTGTCATGCCAACTTTCACAAAGTTGCCAACATATGGGTGCTCTATATTTTGATGCGTTCCAGTTCACACTAGGCTGTGCCAACTTGCATTTCATCGAACCATGTGATGCTAAGAATATCTCGAGGCCCTGCTACAAAATGCCAATTTTCTCTTTTGATCGTTTTACCTTCTTCTCTTGAAGGCACAAGATTGTCACATTGCTCATTGGATCCCTCTTTTCACTGTAGTATCTTGTCTATGATATATCTTCTATTGCCTCTATTTGTTTAGCAGTACATCTAAGATTTCTTATAAATAGAGCTTCATGTTTTCTCTGATTTGCCTAAGCTTACCCTGTCATCCGAGTTATTGTCTGTCAATTTTTTTGGCTAAGATGCCTAGTTCATTAATGTAAATCAATGTTACAACTTGTTTTAACTTTGCCTTATTGCTATACTTGAATGAGTTGGATTAGATTAAGACTAATCAATCTTCTCATGCAGTATTCAAAGGCAAGCTCAAAGGAGGAAAAGGATAATCTTTTTCTTATTCTATTTGATTATGTTGTACATCAGATAAATGAAGTTTGCTTGGCTAACGGAGCATCAATATATGTGTATGATGACATTCAACCTCTTGTGTCCATGCTTATACTCGCTAATGCTCCTGAAGCTTTTCATATCACAGTTAAGCATGGTGTAGATGGTATTGGGGAGATCTTGAAAAGATCCATCTCTGCAGCCTTGTTAAGATCGTCAAACTATGAGCGACAGAATATGGTATGTTCTTGTTGAATTGTTTTTTTGTGCAGAAAACTAGATATATTACTAACCAATATCTTATGATAAATAGTCACTCATTCAGCAAATTTACCTGAAATTGGCTAGTTTGCTGATTTGATTAGTGGTCTTGGAAAGACCCATCTCTGCAGCCTTGTTGAGATGGTCAAACTATGAGAGAAGGGATTAGTTGTGTGTTTATTAGAATTATGGTTGTATTTGTGGAAGATTAGATAGATAACTACAAACTACATTTTGACAAATCATTGCACATTCTGGTCAAAATATTGAAGTGGATGCCATGTTGAGTTGCTAAATTCTGCTCCAACATGCTGACTTTGGTCATCTTTCACACTACTGATTTTCCTCGTAGAGAATGTTCCTTAGCTTGCACTGAATGATAAATAAAATCACTTTCTGACTTTAATCACTTACTGAATGCTTCTTTGTTGCTCACTAGTCACAAATTTGCAATTTTTGCCCTTCCTCTGTTGTTCCTATTCTATTTGCAACATGGTCTAGTTTTACCTATGGTTCATATTGCATTTTTATATATGAACACTATAGTTTACCAATGTTACTCTAGTTGACATTGGATTTGCTTAAATTGTACCTTCTCTTCAAAAATCTTCAGTAAGCTATTATATCTTATCTGGATATGTTATTTTCACAGATATTGTATATAAAAATGCATAACCAAAATAATGATACCAATAATTTGTGCTAGTTACAAAATAAATAATACCTCTATCAAATGACCACTTTTAAGTCAATGTAGCTAATTGAACATGGACACTTGAAACTAGGCATAGTTAGGTATTTAAAAGGGATTTGAGTGGGAACATGACAAGTATGACAAAACATATATAGCAATTATCACTGAGAGCAATAACATTATAGCACAATCACTATAGCATCTTACTCAACAACACTACAAGCAATGTTTTGTTTGACCACATATATGTAGCAGACTATGGCTACTGACTGTGCACCAGTAACCAATGAATGCAAGAACAGCTCTGCCGACCAATACAACCACGTGCGCACAACTGCTCCAACAACATTAGCAGTTAAATACATATCAACCTGTAGATGAGAATGTTGTGGCATTGGTTTTACTTCCCTGCACTGCCACTAGCGAAATGATACTGTAGTATGAGTAAAATCGTTATGCTGATAGTTTGAAATAGTTCTGTCCAATGTTTCACACTCAATTGCCACTGATCGAATTTATGAACACATTATATGGATCAAATCACTATTTGAACCATATAAAAATGGACCATAATTCAAAATGAGAAATGAATTGACATCCTGAAATGAGATTGATTTTATTGACAATCTACAGTATTACAAATCTTGTAATTAATAAAAATTGCGATTAATTCTTGCCAAAATGTTAGAAAATTACTTGTGTTAGAACAAGTCAAAAACATTATTAATTAAATCTCAACAATGAAGGTCCCTGGGCCTTCAGATATGAAATTGCTTTATTGTTTTAGAATCTAAAAGCAAAGCATGCCCCACTTTATAGGGGCTTAGGGTAGCTCTCTTTTTCTCATTGCTTATTCCAGCATTCTACCTGCAAAATTGAGCAAATTATAAGTGCAAATCACTATCGAACGAAAGAAGTATACAACTTATAAGTGACTAAAAGCCTAAAACTAAAATTCAAAACTTAGTTGGGCTCTACCTTTTTAACTTTGAGGTCTAAGGTGATCAAATTAATTGACAACTATAAACAAAAGAATAAAAATGTTTTAGCAATATAGTTAATTATTAATTGTATAATTAATTACAATAAAATAGTTAATTAAAAGTTATAACTTGTACTAAGTAAAATTAATTATGTTATCATTAATAATTCAATTAAATAAGTGTTGAAACCATGCCAACACAAACACGAACGAACCATATCATTTTGATCAAAGACTAAAACTCCGATATAGCTTGAGATTTGAAACCTTGATTCAAATACTAATGAAAGAAACAAACTCAAATGCTAACTCATCCAACCGCACTGTGAATAAATCAAATAAGCCATTAGTAAATCTAACGAATAAGCACTGATCATCAATTTACATCCAGAGTCGACCCCAAAATCTGGTTCGATTACATAAAAAACCAAGGATTTATTCATCATCGCCAGGAATGTAGTACATACAAATTGGATAAGGTAGCCAACTATAAAACTCAACAGTGATCAGAGTTATTGTAGAAATCAGCTCCAACATAAGAGAGATGAGAATCCTACAACACAACGAACTACATTGAATAGTCGCTTACCTATTAACATTAGGTCTCACACAAGATTTGGATCTTGGAGCCCTCTGATCATTGTTTGAAATCACTGATCTGAAGTTTCTACAACAAAGAGGACATCTGGTCCAAATTGACAATACAACCATGGGATCTAGAGAGGTCGTAGATCCTATGTTGAATAACAATTCACCCATTGTGGAATTGTACTAGTTAAAACTCGATGCAAGTTTTAGTTCAACACTTCAACTCAATTGGATTCCACAACATGTTAATCTACAACACAATTAAATCATCGTTCAATTGTATGGAAAAGGAAAATTTTGCTTATTTGACTATCATTATTGCTGATCATGATAGTTGGAAGAACAAAGCTCAAATATGTAGTCCATTGTTGTTGTTTGGTCACTGAAAATGTCCCTTAAATCTTTGGATCTGTTCGTCCTTACATTGCATAGAGGAAGAAGGCAAAGGAGTGGTGTAACAACAATCATGGAACCCCCTTCTCTCTCAATATAGTCAGTTATACCTGGCCAGAGGAATCAATTAAATCCAATTTAGGTAAAAATTAAATTTCAGATAAGTCCATGATTATTTTGCAATAAATTATTGAGTGTAATTTTGTTGTTTGAAAATTTAGTAGTTTCTCTATTACTGTGTTATTAATTATCTCTATGTTGGCTGCTTTTTTTCTTCTTAATTGTTCATTTGGCTTCTGGTTGTGCCTTAATGATTCTAAACAGTTTTAGAACAAACTGGTTGCATTGTTTATTCAATCTGATCTGGCTTTTTTTATATTTTATTTTGTAGCTTTTGGACAAGATAATAAGAAAACTTGATACAACCTTGAGTACCTTCACAAGGTTGGATAGTGAGTTTTCATACATGATCCGTCTTACAAAGACATGCAAGTCTTTTATGAGCATAAAAGATGTCCTTTCCAAAACTGATATTGGTGAGAAAGCTAAAGTTTCATGGGCTACGTTGCATTCTCTTCTTCACTCAGACAGGTCTGCTTACCGACATCATGGGTACATCTGGCTTGTTGAATTGCTGCTTATAGAAATCAGTGAGACTAGAAATGGAAATATCTTTTCAAATGTTAAGAACCTTCAGCAGCAAATTGCTGTTGCTTTTAGTCAAGATTCAGTTTATTCAGAAGTTCCGTTAGCAATTAGTATCTTCTGTGGGATTTTGAAGTCAAAGCACAATTTTGTCAGATGGGGCTTTCTTTTTGTTCTGGAAAAACTTCTCACACGTTGCAAATTATTACTTGATGAAACTGAGCTGCAAGATACTAGTGCTGAAAGTAGTGCATCTGATCATACTGAAACTTGCCTAAACAAAGCAAATGCAGTTATAGACATAATGAGTAGTGCCTTATCACTGGTGGTTCAGATAAACGAGACTGATCACATCAGCATTTTAAAGGTAGTCTTAAATGTTTACAAATTTCTTTAACTGTTCTTTCAATGTGATTGAGTTGGTACCTGTCTGCCCATAATTTATTTTATAGTAATTTTTCATTTTTGCTCTATTGTATCTCATAGAGACTTGTAAGGATAGACATCTACAGTCTCACACAATCTTGACCTTTTGCAGGAAGTGGTTTGTTCTTAAAATTATTTATTATAAAATTTCAGCCAGGTCATCGAGCAAGAATGCTTTAAGTTCCACACATGGTCATTGTGTCCAAATTGTTTTCTTTTTCTAAAGCCTTTTCAAGTTCTGTCTTTATTTGACCATGCATGTCTTGATTTAAAACTTATCCTGACTTAATTGTGGTATCTGCAGATGTGTGATTTGTTATTTGCTCAATTATGCTTGAGGCTTCACTCTGCCACACATGTTCCTTTTGTTGATTTCAATGGTCTGAATCATCTGTTTGGTTGCACAACTCATAGTCGTAAAAGTGGCTCAGAAACTCATGTTTCTTTGGAAGGACCAAGGCCTAAGCAATCACAAGATAAGCTTCCACAGACAGCTGACTCTCTTAATGGTCTTGATCAAAATAGCTTAATCTGTGAGACAACTTCTATGGCAGCATTGCTTCTTCGAGGGCATGCAATTGCTCCTATGCAGCTAGTAGCCCGTGTTCCCGCTTCCTTGTTCTATTGGCCGCTGATACAGCTTGCTGGGGCAGCAGCTGATGATGTTGCATTAGGTGTCGCCGTTGGCAGTAATGGAGGAGGGAATATACCAGGTGCTACATCAGACATAAGAGCTACCCTCCTCTTACTTTTAATTGGTAAATGCACTGCTGATCAGGGAGCACTTTTGGAGATCGAAGGAAAAGAATTTTTCAGGTACGCCACCACCTCAAATTCATCATGGATGCTACATAGTTATGTTGTTTTTTGTTTGATGATACAAGTTCAAACTTTTACAGAGGCCTCTTAGATGACATGGATTCACGAGTAGCATATTATTCTGCTGCTTTTCTCTTGAAGGTATAGCATAAATTTGTCATTTCGACTCACCACTGATCCTATTTCATGCTATTAACAAACTCACAATTCAATCAGAAAATGATGACAGAAGAACCAGAAACCTATCAACGCATGCTTCAGAGTCTTATTTTCAAAGCACAACAGGTACACCTTTTGACTTGCTGGTTGCAGCCTTGACGTGAATCGTTACTGTATAGTTCGAGTAATATCAGCATGCTGATTAATCAGTTTCTGCTTTTGTACTTGATAGAGCAACAATGAAAAACTTCTAGAGAACCCTTACCTGCAAATGCGTGGTATCCTGCAGCTGTCAAATGAACTTGGCACCCTCTTGTAACATCTAACGGTATGTTCCACTGTCGTCAACTGGAATCCATACCCAGTGCATTTTTCATGTTGCTAGAAGATGCAACTGGCAGACAATCTGAACCAAAGTTTCTTCTGCCGAGTAAATGTGATTGTGTTTCTTAATGACAAGCAGGGAATTTCTTGGCTGCATTGTCACATCCCGGGAGTATATTTATTCGTTGAAAAACGGACAACACTTCCCCTGTAACCATCACATACTTTGGCTACATAATCCACAACATATAATAATAACCACACACCACGTAGTAATATCCACAACTAACCTATACAACACAAACAATATGTAAAATCACTCAAAAAGAGAAATGATATCTTAAAACCATCCACAATAGTGTAAGTCTACCCGACTTACACACATAAAACAGAAAAATGTCCAAAGTGACAAATCCAAAACCAAATCTGATATCCAACGATCAAAAATCAATTTTATTACTATGCATGGACTTAAAATTCAACCGATAAATCCAAATAAAAGAGGTAAAGGGAAAATATGAAGCGGAAGAAGATAACATCTTCTAGGTATTGTGGGACAGGCGGACGGGATCTCCAACGATTCATTTAGTGTCTAACTACTCCCTAAAGAAAATAAACATACAGGTAGTGAGTTCAAAATAACTCAGCGGGTAAAGGAATATAGTGCATGACTAATATAGATAAGGAACAAAAAAATACAGTCTCGAATAGGAAAGTACCAACCTTATCAAAGGTACAGTCATAACAAAAATTACTTAAAACAAGTCTGATCCACTAGGTGTGAAGTAATGATCGGAAAACAATACAGAATCTGAAACAATACTACTCAATACTCAGTAGCATCATAAAATAACATAAAATCTCTACCAGCAAGCCAAACATAATCAAGTGTATCAAGTCATCATATAAGGTCAACATACGCCCAAGCGTGCACAAACCCACAATAATAATACACATACAAGTGCAAATGCATATGCAATGCAAAGTCACTCCTACTCACCACTCCAGCCATCACTACATCAATGTGATCGAATGGGTAGGACCGTGAC
>JBBUKS010205205.1:0-23038 GCA_038050645.1 Hedychium gardnerianum
AAAAAAAATGATTAACCAGGTCGTAACGGCGGACCTGGGGTGACCGGCCCGGCCCCACGGAAGTTTTCCACCGGCCACCAGGATAAATCGGGAAGCGCTAATGGAGGCTCATCCAAATGGTCAACATTCTTAGGCCCATTTTTTATTAGAGGAAAAATTTCCTGCAATGCGTCGTGGTTGAGATCCCTTGGTTATTTATTGAAGGGTCTGACCATTGCACAATTACAAACAAAGTCCTATATTGAAAGTACATGAGAAATATCATGAGCTTATAAAGAAAAGATATCTCTATTGGTATGAAACATTTTGGGTATAACCCAAAAATAAATTCATGAGGACTTAAATCCAAAATGAATATTATTATACTATTATAAAAATATCTAAATTCCTTCGATCCTAATATTTACCATTGAACGATGCCCCCGAGGGCAACAAGTGAGTACTTGGGATCATATTGAGCTTGGTGCTTGAAAATCAGGTATATATGCTGGGAACGTTGAGTACTCGACATCTGAGACTCAGATTTGGAAGAGTTCATGAATGTGTCATGGAGTCGTTACGTTACATGGAGGAGCGAATGCTGGAGTCATTACGAGAAGGGCGCCATTAATGGACGTTGGCAGCCGTTGAAGAAGAAATATTATAATGGAGTCGTTACTTGATAAAAGCTATAAAAGAAGGATGACGATCGAAAGATGGAGTATGTTTTTTTCTTATTAATCACTTCCCTGATTCTAAAGTATCTCTATTTTTTTTCTCACAGTCTCATTTAAGCATAAGAGGAGCCACATCGGGATAAAATTGGCACCCTCTAACTACATGTTGACCTTTGCAGGAACTTGTCTTTTGGATTCAGACACCGCGAGAAGCACTCGACATTGAGCATCCGGATTTGACCATAAACAGTTATCATCAATTATTGAAAATTTATACAATAAGTTTTGAAGAAATATGATCCTCCTCTACTTCATTTTGAAGATGTCATGAGCAAAAAAAAAATAAAAATTGGCAAGTAAATAAGATAAGTATTGAGATGAATTTTGCAAAGTCTAACTCGAAGACACTTATCTTTTCAAGAAACATCAAATGCATCACAACTTTGAGCATTTAGCGAAATTCTATCATAGAATCCTTCGCATAACCTCATTTGAAGTAGTACGCTAAACAAGCAAAGGCACAAGAACGAAAGACGAAATCTTCATAGGACGTGAAGCTTGAGAAGTATGCTCGAAGCAAACTAAAACTATTATCACCAAATAACACAAGATCCCTTGAACAATGGATTATATTTCTTCTTCAATGATAGGGTAAAAATCAAAAGAACGTTTCTTATTTTTGGAATCATTAAGATAACACTCTATTTTATTTTTTTTATCAAAAGGATGTCTTATCTTACGTACAATTATCCAACTATCCTTCGTTATATTATTTTCATTATTATCTTTTGTCTATATTTCACGCCTAAATCTTGAACTGAGGACACTTTGTAACAACTACGAACCTATAGTTATTACACAGTTATAGTAATTATGATTTCATAACTTCTACACAGTTTTAGCAACTATGAAACTGTAATTGCTACAATATGAATGTTAGATAAACTTTGAAAGATCGTAACTTTTAATTTGGATTGAACCATGAGATATACAATAAATCAAATCGAAATTCGTTCAAAGATTTACATTTGTTATCGAGTGTAACTCATAAATGAGCTAGTCTTATGCTAAAAAAAGTATTTTTAAAAGTTTTTTCGGAGGCTCTGAAGAATTTTAGTTCTTTTTATTAAGGTTATTTTCTATATTGCTATTACGGATTCATACTTGCTACAACGCGCTCAACTAATTTATAATTTAGGTGAAACAATAAGAGAATAATATTGGAGGATAGTTGTGTCATTTTATATAAGGTGAGATCGTTTTTGATAAAAAATCTAAGGGAGATATCCTTTGACAGTTTAAAAAAAAAGACTTTTTGAATTTTACCCAAGATCAAAAGTGGTTTTTCTTATTAAGCTTGAATTAAAAAAAAAATCTTATTATAAAGTCATATTTCTACCTTTCATTCATCGAGAGATGATCCTACAAAATTTTTCTACCAACTATCGAGTAAATTTGGGAAGCACAAATAGCCCGCAGAGAAAGGTCTAACATCATAAGTGATTTGAGCATCACAAATATTTATTTATATTATGTGAGAATCAAACCCTCGTTATTTGAGAAATTTGTCGCCCATTTATCATTGCACTAAGTCTAAGATTTTATTTTTTTTACCTTAAGAGGGCATGCTCTTGGAGTACACATCTTAATGATAAGCATTTACTATAGAAATTATTGGGGAGAATTTTTATAACAAATTACTCTACCATCATACAATCGTATAATTCTACGTAGAATTTTATCATTGAATTTATAGCGAGATAAATAAAGGCAAAATAGTCGGATAATTTGAAAATCAAGAACAAAAGTGCAGTGGGACTTGATCTACGCGATGACGTTCCTATCTTCCTTTTAGATGGAATGAAAAAAAAACGAATCTTAATATCATAATTTTACTAGGACCATAATCTTTTATATAATTTAGATCTCTTTTATTATTAATCCGTCAATAATAATAAAAAATAAATTCCAACTCATAATTAAATATCTATTAAATTACTTTATTGAGTTTAATTAAATTCGTATGCTATAAATTCACATGTAAATACACGGAATAGAGAAATAAAATCAAACACTCCTACATTGCTATTTTGAGATGACTAAAATTTAATGTTTTAATTAAGTTCTCAGTAATTTTTTATACTTAATTAATATTTAATTATTATATTCAAGAGAAAATTGTAAAAGATTTAAGATTTATTTTACATGACACGAACAATCAATGGATCAGGAGCCACATCAACCCACGTGTGAACCTAATGCTTGGTTTATATTTGTTTTTTTAATTTTCATGATACGGATTATTCACCTCTCATCTTTTTTTTACGTAGAACATCCGCACAAATTTTATATAAAATCAAATTTTTTAAAATTTTTTTTATAAAGAAATCATTTACATCATATTTCCATTCAATTATCTAAATTTATATTTATACTATAATATTTTTCAATTAATAAAGAATAAAATTCTTTACTCTAAAAATAAAATAATATTTCATTTCAATTTTTTTAAAAAAACTTTTCACTATTATAAATATAATAAAAAAAATCGATATAATAATAATTTTTTTTTAAGATAATAAAAAATAATTATTTAAATTTAATAAAATAAATAATTTATTTTAAAATTTAAAAATATGATAAAAAAACTGTTCTTATTCTCAATCATATCGTCCCCAAAGAATAATTAGTAATGATAAATTTATTATAATAAAATATAAATTAATTTTAATATATATATATATATAATTTAATAATCAATTATAAATTAATGTGTGATTTATATTTTTTGCTACATGATTCTCCATCAATCGATAAAGGCATAAGAGCAATCGCAATGCTAATTCATTATAATACCTATCATCTAGTTAAAAAGCATGAGGTCTACTACTTCATATATTCATTATAATAACATTTTTTTGCCACAATTATAATAACATTTTTTTTATCCTTTAATACTCGTTATTATTTATGGGATCCATCGTTTACTAAATAATTTTAAAATTATATCATATTAAATAAATATATTTTAAAAATATTAAATAAATTTTTCTATCACATTCTCACGTAAATTTAAAAAATATAAAAAAATTGATTTAATAAACTTGCTATGCGTCTCACATGAAATTTAAAAATTAAACGTATTTATCCTCTATGATGGGACCCACGTGTATTATAATATATCTATAATATATTAAAGGAAGATTGAATTATTAACACAGCGTTATAGTTGCTCTAAAAAGTGAAAATTTCTCTACTTTTTTTATAAAAAAAAATAGCATAATAAAATCAGTGTTTATGTCAATATTAATATTATATTTATTATTTCCCCAACTTCTTGACTAGTAAGAAGTAAATAAGAACATGGAAAAAAAAGTAAAATAAAAAATAAAAAAAAGGATTGAAAAAGGTACAGCCACCTTCTTCGTTACTTCCCTCCTGGCACCATCTTCGTTGCTTCCTCCATTTTTGTTTCGCCTTGCGCCCTTTCCCAATCCATCTTCCCTCTCCGATTAGGGTTCTGATCACTGGCCGTCTAGCGCGATGCATGGAGCCATCCAACCGGAAGGGCGGCCGCAATAGTAAACGTGGCCGGAAGCTGAAGCCCGCGGCCGCCGGCACGATGGACCTCGCGTCGCCGTCGCCATCGCCTTCAGCGTCTTCCCCGTCCCCAGTGTCTCTGCCTCCTTCAACGAGAGGCAGCAGGAAGAACCCCATCCGCCTTCAGGATCCTTCCGGCGCCGAAGCCGCCCTACCCAGTGCTTCTCCCAAGGTAGATGGCGAGTCCGGTCTCGACCTCGTTGTGGCGGTTGACCCGCAAATTCCACCCCCCAGGTGGGGTCAGGTGGTGCGCGTGGTGCCGTCCATGGATGCCGTGGTCAAGGTGTTCTGCGTGCACACGGAGCCCAACTTTTCGTTGCCCTGGCAGCGGAAGCGGCAATACAGATCGAGCAGCAGCGGGTTTGTCATCTCCGGAAGGAGGGTGCTTACCAACGCCCACTCGGTGGAGCACTACACCCAGGTCAAGCTTAAGAAGCGTAGTTCGGATACCAAGTATGTCGCGACGGTCCTAGCCATTGGAACCGAGTGCGATATAGGTATGAACCACTGTTCTATCGCTTTAGTCATTGACTCCTTTTATCGATGCAGTAGATATTTGTCTGATTGTTCTTACGGCATCATTCTTATTCTTGCTTAGGGATTAAGACGGTACTGTTGTTGAACTAAAACTATTCCTCTGTTTAACACTTTCAAGTTTGCATTCTATACCGAAAAATATACTCAATTCTTCATATTAGCTGAGATTTGTATCTTATACTTTTGAGGATGACGATATTCAGGATGCTTACGTCGTGTGTTTTTTCCCCATATGAGAAGAGAGATACAATCTATGCAGTTGACTGGAAGAATTGGTTGACCCATTGTAAGCTAAGGCATTAATGCCATTGTTTTAATTGGGGATTGTTGATAGAAAAACTGTGGGTTGATATATACGCTTTGGTGTAAATAACAGAAAGAAATTGGACTTTAGTTTTAGAATCATTATTTTGCTTCTCTTTGAATTTGTATGAACAAGTCAACTTACATGACACACATTTTGATCACCAAACTGCAAACTTGTATGCTTATTTTTCTTATTATGTACCCAACTGCTGATTCTTACCTGATTATACATCTAAGTGATTTCTTCCAAATTGACTGGATGTGCATGTCATTGATGGTTAATATTGAGTTCATGTGACTTTTTGAATTAGCACATTAAAAATCTTAAATTTCTGGTTGCAGCCATGCTAACGGTTGAAAATGATGAGTTCTGGGAGGGTGTTTCTCCTGTTGAATTTGGTTCATTGCCTGCGCTCCAAGATGCTGTAACTGTAGTTGGTTATCCAATTGGAGGGGATACAATCTCTGTTACAAGTGGTGTTGTCTCTCGTATTGAGATACTTCCCTATGTCCATGGCTCCACAGAACTCTTGGGCCTACAGGTTTAAATTGAAAATATTCCATCTTGCAGATTTTTGTTTGTGATGTTAGTTCCAGTTGTGCCATATCAGTTCAGAAACATACCCATTTATTGGGAATAAAAATGCACTTCTCTACTTCAATTGCTTCATTTTGTCATTGCCAGATAGATGCTGCTATAAACTCAGGAAATTCTGGAGGCCCTGCTTTTAGCGACGAAGGAAAATGTGTTGGTATCGCATTTCAATCTCTTAAACATGAAGATGCTGAGAATATTGGCTATGTCATTCCAACTCCTGTCATCATGCATTTCATTCAGGATTTTGAGAAGTCAGGGGAATATACAGGTACTTGAGAGATATACATAACTATTTCTTCTCTTGCTTTTTTGGTGATTTTAATCAACCTTTCCTCTTACTTAGTTGAACACTGTTCCTACTTTGAGGCCTTTTGTTGTCTATGTATAGTTTATCATTGAAAATAAAGTTAGATCCTTTTAGTAAAGAAGTTTCTTCTAGAATCTCACTGTCCAAGAATTGATGATGATTTCCATAATCACGTGTCACAAAATTCCAACCGTCAGTAGTCATCTTTATCTGCTTTAAGGTTTCTGAAATGGTAGACTCTAATGAATCAATTATGTCCCAATTTGCGACTTGTTCATACAAAAACCAAGGTATTCTAAAGAAATTTGGAATTTTTATAAAGGAATCTTTCAATCAAGTGAAGACGGTTGACACATTACTTATGATACTTTCTTCGAAAATCTAGCCATACTACAAAACTCTGGTCTGCATCTTTTTTCCTGTTCTGGATTTTGACATTTCAAGACCCAACCTGTCGAATTGGTTCTGCATCACATTTTTGTGACTCAAATTTCAACTATTTGTACCTCTTAACTTCACTAATCGTTTGTTCATGAAAATATCTGTAATCCACCATGATTTGCTTTCAGCTCCTCCTTCAAGTGTCATCTATTATATTGTCACATATGATGCTACAAAATTGATATGAACGGTAATGCTGACTGGATTAAATCTTTCTTATTCTATACATTTATTTATCACTCTATAATAGTAAATTTCAGTGTAACAAAACCTACTTGTGTTTTTTTTTGCTTGGAATATCTCATCATAAATGTTCCCTTTTTTTATTATTTATTTTAAATTCACTCTTACAGGATTTCCTATATTTGGGGTTGAGTGGCAGAAAATGGAAAATCCGGATCTACGGAAGGCAATGGGGATGACCTCTGATCAAAAAGGTGTGCGTGTTAGAAGAATAGAACCGACTGCACCTGAAGTTCAGTTCCTGAAGTCATCTGACATTATCTTGAGCTTTGATGGAGTCAACATTGCTAATGATGGAACTAGTAAGACAGCTGATGGCTATGATAATTTCTTGTGCATCTGTTACTTTTTTAATTGTTAATTTTCAGTTTATAAGATTTTACACATAACAATCTATGCAATATACATATAGATGATCCTTGGCTGATTCTCAGTTTGAATCAATCATGTGTAACTTAAGGCCGAGGAATCAATTCTAACTCTTTAGTTTGGTTTATATAACCCACATTTCTAAAGGGAAAAGTATCTGAATAAGCATGAGCGTTTTATCACATCTTTGCATGGTTTGGTACCATGTAGCTAACATAGCATCGCTAATGGATTTTGTAGAGGGGTCTAGGTTATCAAGCTTTGTTTTTTTACTAGTAAAAGTTAAACAACTGATGGTGAGGCTTTGGTTATTCTAATTTCAGCTGTTAAATCATAGTAAAACTGTGAGATTGGAGTTGGGCATCGTAGGTGCCTTCTATTGATCATATTTCTTATTAAATAGACATTTAACTGAATGAGTAGTCTTTAGTTCTAGTCGACACCGTCCAAGCCCTGAAAAATATTGAACTTAGTTGGCAGAGATGACATCAATCTGGTGCAAGTTGCTGCAATGCACACCAACCAAGTTAATCGTTTACATCCTTTATAAGTATCTATTTAATTCCAATGATTACCACTTCATTAAGTATGAAAACTGTAGCTTATTTGAAGATTTATATTGTCAAATAATTTATTTCTAAATTTAATGAAGAGAAGTAGGGTAGTTAAAGGAACTTAGCTTGTCATAGTTCTATGCTTTTTTTCAGGGACCTACAGAAATCTGGATTTGATTATTTTTCTGTCTGGAAATATTTGAGTGATCATGGAAAGATACTGTCCTATAAATTTTTTTTTAGAGGAACAATGAATAGAACTTTAAACATATTCTATGATACCAAGAAGAACCTCTGCGTGGAGCAGGCAAAAATTGGTTTTACTGTAGTCTACACCCTAAGTTGCATGTTTGTTTCAAGGTACCTTGTTTTTGGGTTTTGCTTTGCACAACCCTTACTGCATTGTATGAACATAATGTGATTCTTTGAAATTCTAGTGATCGTGAAATGCTTGGATGATAAATACATCAAGGATGCTAACAATTTCCCTCCTTTTTTGAAAAAAAAAACTGTTAAATTCGTATTTCATGGTTACTTATTGTCTTCATGGTGATTGTAGTTCCTTTTAGGCATGGTGAACGAATTGGATTCAGTTATCTGGTCTCTCAGAAGTTCACTGGGGAGAGTGCTGCGATAAAAGTTCTACGAGAATCTAAAGTTTTTGAGTTCAACATAAAACTTGCAGCACACAAGAGACTTGTCCCAGTTCACATCAATGGGAAGCCTCCATCTTATTATATAATTGCTGGTTTCGTGTTTACAGCCATATCTGTTCCATATCTTCGCTCTGAGGTGCACTGAAAAATAGACTCTTATATATGAACAACTTTCTTTATGTAGCACTCTTTGACTAAATACGATTCGTTCATTTTTACATCTCATTTCTTTTATATAGCCCTGTCATCTTCAATCATATAGTTACAAATTGCATGGACAAAAATTATGTAACGGTAAATATTTTAAGCATCAACAAGACTGCTTTATTCTGAGCAGTAAGTTCTTTACCAGTTCCTTTTGTATTGTCTGCACTGTTCTGAGTGGACAGTAGGTTATCATGTATGACAGCTATTCCTGAAGCCTGAAGTAATTAGCCCTGATTTTTTTTTCTTGGATATGGAATCTCTAAACTTTTACCGTCTTGATATTTTCTTTGATTGGTAGGTTAGAGTCTGGTATTATTTACTTGCAAGTTAGTATTGCATTTACATTTTACACTTCACTTTTTGCTCCTTAGCAACTGTCTTCTAATTGGCTTCTGATTCCATGTCACGTTTTAATACTCATACTAAAATTAGGTAACTATGGAATATTCTCTATGCTTGAAAGATCTGTCCATGTTCTTTAACCAAATACCTCAGGACCTCCCACTTTGGGGACCATGATAGGTTTATGGACTCATCAGTAAGGCATGGTTCACATGCAAGTGTTGGACTAATAGAGAAGGATTTTGCAAACCATTAATTAAATAATATGGGGAAAGAAAGGTATATGCTTGCATGAAAATCTATACTTCTGTCCAATGAGTGTTTGAGATTTTTCAGTATCAAACATAGGGAGAAGAATGATCTGAGCAAATATCATGCTTTGGTTGAAAAGATGATTATATCATCCAGGATGTAATAATTGTTGAACTTTTCTATGATATGACCTAACAGATTATGGAAAAATTTTCATTTGTGTTTCTGTTGGCTGGTATATATCTTAGTGAATGCTGTGTTTCATAGAAGATAGTTGGCTCTGTCTATGTTTTTTAAATTGATTCGTATTCTTCAGTATGGGAAGGACTATGAGTATGATGCACCTGTGAAGTTGTTGGAGAAACATTTACATGCAATGGCACAATCCCATGATGAACAGCTGGTGGTTATCTCCCAGGTTTTTGTTTATTCCATGAAATTGTTTTATTATCTTTTTGGTTTTTGGGAATGTTATTTTGCACTATAGATGTTACTTATTTTGCAAAATGTCAGGAGTTTAATAATCTGAAAACTACCTCAGATTTTTTTTTAAAAAAATTAAACTCACTTTAGCTGCTAGTAGTTCAATATCAACAAAATACCCATAGAGTTCATGAACCTATATTCTTGCAAAGCTACAGGTTATTATGTGCACACACACACATTATATTTGGTTTTTGGTTCTACATAGGAAGCTCATAACTTCTAGAATTTTGTTTTACAACTCAATACAAGAAAGCTTCTGATTAATTAGCCTTTTATTTCAGGTGCTTGTGGCTGATATTAATATTGGTTACGAAGGCATTGTCAACACTCAGGTGAAATGAAGTTCCTGTATATTTTATTCTGTCATTGCATTTAATTGACTATTGATGCAAAACATGATAACACTCACGCCAAGCGCCCCTCATCGCCGGCCCCACGGTGAGATGAAGGGAGGTAAATCAGGTACTAAGCAGCCCCCTAAGTGGGAGGGTTATTTGCCGCAGTCGCGACTCAAACCCTTGCCCATTGATGCAAGTCTACCACTTGAGTACCAACTCAGCTACGCCCTGGGGGCACTATGATAGCAGTATATGGTGGACTTTTGACAAAATTACCATTTTTTTAAAAGATAAGACTGATTTCATAGTCACTGCTATTTTCAATGTCTTTTAGGTAATGGCTTTCAATGGTAAACCTGTCAAAAATCTTAAAAGCTTGGCAAACATGGTAGAGAACTGCAATGAGGAGTTTTTGAAATTTGAGTTGGAATATCAGCAGGTATGTCACTCATAAGCACCAATTGGATTCTAAACTTCTTATTGCTACTATGGTGTCAGATTGAATTAATATATTAGTTTAAGTGTGCATTCATTTCTTAATCTTGATGCCCTACATTTCTTTTCCGTGGTACATAAACTCTAACCTACCCTGGAAGCCTTGAAATTAGTTTTTATTGGTTAATGTTAGCAGCTAAAGAAGTTCTGTTATATATGTTGACAGATTGTAGTCCTCCAGACTAGCAATGCAAAGGCAGCCACACTGGATATCCTTACAATGCACTGTATATCTTCTGCAATGTCTGATGATTTGAAGTCATGAAGGTGGTGTCAGAAACCCTTTCCCAGCATTTTTTTCGTCTAAGTTGATTAGTCAATTGGTGGATGCCAAAGAACAGGCAACTTATTTCTTGAGTCAGAACAACAGTCCTGTCCTATATAGTTATACTTAGGAATCCATTGTTTAGCTTGTTTCCCAATCATATTTTTATCCTTCATCAAGGAGTTCTAGCTTCTTTTGTGTAGAGAGAAACCACCTCATTTGTTAAGATCCACAGCACTGATGATGGCTACGGAGGAACTTAAATTTGTTATTTGGTTTATATAATCAATTCGAAGAAATAGGATTTTAGGCCTGGGGAAGTCTCAATCCTGATGCTTTTATATCTTTTACCATTGTCGAGCTATTCTCAGAGTGTATCTAAATGTAAATTGCAAACAACCTACCACTATGTATTGGTGATTCTCTAAATCATATTTGAGGCTCATTCTGGGTGTATTATACCAATTGTCCAAAACTATACTTCTGACTGCTATTTGCCAATAGATTCAAGTACAAACCTTGCCAATTCCAAGATAATCCTGCAATGTGTCTAGAAAAGGAAGAACAAATGGGAAGAAGTTTGGTTTACATATGAGCAAACTAATAGCTCCATGGAATCTTTTCTCTGTATTCTATAATTTTGTCATTTTGTTTTAAATATTCTGATTCAATCTTGAGGTTGTCCAGATGCATCATAATCTTGCACTACTTGTCACTCTTGGTCTCACTTTTGTCGCCTTTTGGTCTTTTGCATTGATTTGGAGACATATATACAGTAGTTCAGCTGCGCGTCTTGCTGCTTCAGTCATTTGCTTAGAATTTTAAACTGCTTTGGATTGCAAAGATTTTGCTAGTCTACCAGTTTGTTGCTTCTAACATTTGCACACTTCATTGTGGAAACCATCCGGTGGGGTTTTTTGAAGTTGTAAAGTTTAAGAGAAATCTCAAGACTGGCAAATTGTGGGGTCAGATGAATTCTTTGTTCAGTTAGTATTATCGTTCTTCATCCTGATCAAATAAATTGTTCTGGAAAAACTTTTGGGAAACCTCCTGACTATTATATATTGTTATCTCTGATCCTTGCTTGAGTTCTGGTAAATCAATTTTTTTGTTAATTAAATAATCTTCTTTCTCTCATTAGTCTATGGGTGTTTTATTATTTTGAAGGATTATTGTGTTATATTAAATTCTATTAATGAAGTACATGGTTAAAATTAAATAATCAACTATATGATTTTAATTATATGAGATTCTGAATTCTTTTTTGAAGTGTAGTAAATTGTAAAATGCAAATATATTTCGTTGAATTTTTTTAAATAAGGATATATTTATTTTACTAAATTCTATCAGATGAGTTATCTATTTATGAAATACATTAACTATAAGTCAACTCTATTATTTTAAAATAATTATGCACATTGTCTACGTGGATTTTTGACTCTATGCTGCAATATGCTTGATTTGGAGAGAAAAGGGATTAGAAAATAGCTTAGCTATGTGAAAACCGAAGTTAGTCCCGTAATCCCCTAATTAGGTACAAAGTTTTTTCTTCTGCATTCCGTTGGTCCTTCAACCAATTTCATTGCTTGCATTTGAGATGATAACTAATTGGAATCGAGTCTTTTTCTGAAGATCAAAAATAAATTCTTTCTACTTATGCTACAAAGAGTGAAAGAAAGTCAAAGGTGTAATAAACTCTCCTTTTGATAAACAAAAAACATAGTAGAAAAAAGTCAACGGTAAGAAGTGAAAGTAGTGACTTTCCTTTCCTACCCGAATAAGTTTCATAATTAGCTTCGCTGGTGGCTTATGTCAGAGTCTAAGACTTAGTAATAGTGATCAATCCTTTTGCTATTCACGGCTTTGATGTTTTGGGGTATAGATGAATCTCGCTTGATCTTTTCGACGAATAATATCAAATAATAAGGTGATATTTAGTTTAATGACATGAAAAAGAAGGCATAAGTTTACTTGGAACAATTTAATAATAGTATTTAGATAATAATTGTTAGTTGGAGAGCTAGTCTATTGAGTTTAATTGATATTTCTTAAACTTAAAAGTATGAAAGATGATCTAGAAGGGTTTTTTAACATTGAGGGTTGATTATACATCAAGCGCAAATCTATCCAAACCCCCTTTCCACAAATGGTCATAGACAGTGTGGACTTTGCACTAATAGGCCAATTTGTATCCGGTAAACACGGGCCAAACTAGGTTACCTAATGACATTTAGCCCCTTTCTTAAACCTCGCCCGGATCTAATTCAGAGAAAACTAACATCAAAGTACACTTACTTTATACCCGACCGAGTCCCTCAATGAACGAGTCTCAGAAACGTAGGTCCCATAGACGTACCTGCTGGTACATTGAGCGAGTTTCTGGTTATCGAGTGAGAAGTGAATCCAAATATTGCATTACGAATAACCCTCTCTATCGTACTGTGAAGAAGCTTCGCCCTCTAGAAGAAGCAGCAGTTGCCAGATCCACAGCTCGAGTCCTTCGTCCTCGCCACTTCCTCTCTCTTCAATCCTCCAATGGCGCGCCTCGATCCGTGCATTGCTCCTCCTCTTCTCGGTTTCGTGGTTTTCTGTGGCATTCTCCTCGCCCCCTTCGTGGACGGCTCGGTGCACAGCTACGTCGGCGAGAAGTTTGTCCCCAAAGGCAACGCTTTCATCCTTCACGGAGGTAGCGAGGGACTCTACGCCTCCGTCCCCGGTGGCAACGCCACCTCCGGTAGCGGGGAGTCCTTCATCCGGTACTTCTGCTTGTCCTTGTTTGTTCGATAGATCTGAGGTGTCTTGATTTGGTTCCTGGGTTTTAGGCTAATGTGGGGACGGGATCTATTGAGAAGCAGGAGATTGGGGAATTGAGAGCTGAATTGTGTGTGAGGGGTTTACAACTAATGCTAGCCCACAAAATTTCCAACATTGACTAGTTGTTTTGTGGATCTAGCACTAGGATCTCTCCATGACTGGAGGTATTAGTATGAATGTGATTTCCCAATGAGTCGATTTTTTTACTAGATTCCAGATTGTTATAATTTGAAATGGAATCAGTTAGAGAAGTGAAATATCATAGACAATGTATTGTAAAGTGACACCAATTTCATTACACGGTATATATTATAGAGGACTCAACATCAAATGGACTAAACCCACAACAAAACAACAAATGACTAGTAATACCTTTAATACTCTTCCTCAGGTTGGATAATAGATAATATCTATGCTGAATTTGTCACATAACTTATCTTGAATAAATCATAAGTGTGGTATGTATTCAAACTCCTATCTTTTTTCTTTTAGAAAATTGTTACATAATATAGGAAAACATCTCACAAAATGGAAACAAAAGCTAACATGGCAGGGCAAGTAGGTGTCAATTCCTTCAACCTTACATCAATGCATCAAAAAAGAGAGATAGGATGAGGTGAAACCCTAGGAGAAAATGTCTTGAGTGGACATGTCCTTCTATAGCATGACATCACACAACAGATGGATAGAGGTGGTCCGAGGGGGTCATTGAGTGGATAAGGCATGATCCTAGGAGATTATCTTCTGAGTGGGCTTCTCCTTGCTATGAGATAATATCTGACATGCAAACTATAGGGAGAAGGAAAGCACTCGACGAGAACTGATTGTTGTTACTAGGGTTAAAAGGGTTGTCAATGTACAACAACGAGAGTCAACTCCATGGCAGACAAGATCAATTCGAGAATCACCTACTATTTGGGATTGGTTCCAAGGGTTAAATAAGGACCAAAATCCTGACTTGAATATTAGACAAGCTTGAGCACCAAATAATCTTTGGCTGAAGCAAAAGTATGCAGGTTTGGCACAAAGAGATGGACAACATACCAATCTGCACATTGAGACTGAGAGAAGCTAGTACGGAAGATGATACCTCTCAATGGACAAGGTTGCATGAGTTCAAGACTTCTGGAGGCTTGCTTGGTGCTGCTGGGTGGCTGCAATGCTTGAGAGGGAGGAAACAGATGGAAGGCTATTACTGAAATCGATTCCCTCACCCTTAGGACATTGGACATTACTGTAGGAAACCTCACACTAAACAGAAATTCTGGTACCATTTGAATGGGGAGAAGAGGTATTGTATATAACATTATTTTTGGAAAAGGACACGTATTTCATGGTACACAACACCCAACATAAACCCTAAAAAATCCATATGGGACTAAACTCACAACACCACAATTGAATTAATAACTCATAATTCCTCTAATGGAGAAAATCCAATCATTTTATTCCTGAGTTAACTGGCATTATTCTAGAGCAAGTTTGATAGAATTGGATTGTATTAATTCAAGGAGATCCAAAATATCAGAAGATCATAAGGTTTCATATCAATAGAACTCTTAAGGTTTTAGACTTTTAGTAATATTTAGTGGCTGCATAAACCTCACACCTATTTTCATTTGGATTTTCTGGCAAAGTCTCTTCCTGCGAGGCAAATCTGCAAGTCAGTTTTGAGTCCCAAATCACTGTTTTCATTTTTGGTATATCACACTCTAGTTCTGATTCACTTAAAAGTTGAACATATGACAATGTTCTTTATCCTACAACACGACCTAAACAAAGAAGTATTTTCTTTTTTAGCTAGATATTAAAACTTAAGAGGTCTGATGTGGTGTCAACAACCATTTGAAATGTTTCTACTTTGCGATCTGAATAGATAATTGAGTTATAAAATCATCTCTCCTCTTTCTATTCCTAATATGAGGCTGAATAGATTGAACCTCTTCAAATTCTGCACTAGCAGGAGCCTCGTATATTGGGATTCACTGTTTCTTTTAGTAAAGGACAAGTAGTTTACTTGCTTCTTCAAAAATATCTTTCACAAAGTGTTTTGTGTGAATATTCTTCCCACTTACTTTTCATGGCAAATCCATACTTAGTCATGTGTTGACTTTATTTCTTTTTTCAGCTTTGATAAGATTACTTTCACACGAACTGAGGAAGCTGCTCAAAGTAGTAAAGAGACTGATTCTTTTATGGTGCAAGCAATTGTGTTTGAGGTAGAAGATCGAGAAATAATTGGTGGATCAGCCTATGGTGGACAACGAGCTATTTGCTGCACCTCAGATCTGGCGAAATTAGGTGCTTGCACTCAGGGTACAGTCATCTATAGGACTAGCAAACAAAATCCTAACTGGCCTCAAGTGCTAACTGCAATTTTTAGTGCAAAAGATCGTGTTACAACTTTGCCATCTCACAGTATTTCCATCACAAGAACTGGGATGTACAACCTGTATTTTATATATTGTGATCCATCACTTAAAGGATTGGTGATAGAGGGGAAGACTGTGTGGAAAAATCCTTCCGGCTATCTGCCTGGAAGGATGGCCCCTCTCATGTATTTTTATGGGTTTATGTCCTTTGCATTTGTGATACTTGGACTATTTTGGTTCTCACAGTATGTGAGGTTTTGGAGAGAGGTTCTTCCACTTCAGAACTGCATAACACTTGTCATCACATTAGGCATGTTTGAAATGGCGTTGTGGTACTTTGAATATGCTGAGTTCAATGCAACTGGTCTCAGACCGATAGGAATCACCTTTTGGGCAGTAACCTTTGGCACAGTAAAGAGAACGGTGTCACGAGTTATTATTCTTGTTGTTTCTATGGGGTATGGAGTTGTCAGACCTACTCTAGGGGGTCTCACTTCTAAGGTGATTATGCTGGGAGCAACTTTTTTTGTAGCATCGGAGATACTTGAGTTGGTAGAGAATGCAGGTGCCATAAGTGATAAAGCTGGAAAGGCAAGATTGTTTTTGATTCTTCCTGTGGCACTACTGGATGCATTCTTCATTCTGTGGATATTCACTTCTCTTTCCAAAACTCTAGACAAACTTCAGGTACTTGAAGCGCTCCAGTTTCTCCTCGATTCCAGTCTCTATGGAATCTAATCTCACTTCGCTTACTGCAATTTTGTTTACTACATTTACACCATTACAACTTTTAGGTTCATAGTATGTTCAAAGTTAATTAAGAATTACTTTGTGGTTCTTGACAGGCTAGACGGTTGATGGCTAAGCTGGACATTTACAGGAATTTCACGAATGCTTTGGGTGTTGCTGTTGTTGTATCTGTTTGTTGGATTGGATATGAGGTAATAAAGATTAGTTCTGCTTATGTTGTCATCTTCAACAGCAGGGACAAATATAACCTTTATGCTCCTTTGACCTCAACCGCAAAGAAACTTGATTATCTGAAAAGAAAATTTTCCACAAACCCACTTGCTTAATATTACAATTTCGTATATGACTTCCTACATGATAAGATAATGCTATTTTCCTGCAGCTGTACTTCAAGTCAACTGACATATACAACGAGAACTGGCAGAGGGCTTGGATCATTCCTGCCTTTTGGCAAGTTCTTTCCTTTTCTGTTCTCGGCGTGATTGCTGTTCTTTGGGCACCCTCCCAAAATTCAACTAGGTAAATTCCTGGACCTTGGGGATCCTGCAGTTTCATTTCATTCAGACTTTAATGCCTGCTAATTTTCTGAACTTGGGGATTAAGCATATAGGCAAACTCCAAACAGTGGCGGTGCTTTTCCTATCATATTATACATGAAATCACAGCTACTATAATGTAAAAAATGCTTATAAACTTTATTATGCTCAAGAACATTGAATAACACCAACCTCAACTAGTCAAAGAACAATGTGTAGGGTTGAAATGCATAAAAGACTGACAATACTTAGGATAAGCAGAGGTTGATACCCGTCTCCGCCTAAAACTGTTTTTGTCGAGCAGGTCGATTTGATTGTTGTGGTCTGATCACAAGTGCTATAGACTTGGTAGTTTGAAAATAGTAGTTGTAGTTGAAAATTTTGGACAGAGAATAAGGTCTAAGTAAACTGCAACGCGACATGATAATCCATTTAACTGCTTGATTGCTTGCAAAAAACAGATAACAATGGTATTCAAGAAGATAATCTTCAGTTCACACTGCATCTCAAGAATGCAGCATGTCCTGCAAGTGCTTTACAAATTCACTCCTCTCTCTTTTTCTCTTTTAGATTTGCTTACTCAGACGATGGATTTGGAGATTTTGATCGAGAGGAATCCCTCTCGCTAATAAAGCCTGGACCAATTCCTCCAAAAGATACTCACAGTTCTACTGATGCCAAAGCAGCTTTGGGCTTCAACACCACCAACTCGCACAATGAAGACATTGAGGAAGACAAAAGGGAGTAGCAAAATCACATCATCTTCTTCATCTCTACCTGCATCTAATTGCTGGTTCATGCCATCAGAGAATTCAATAAGCAGTATCAAATTGATATAATGAGGTCTTCCACTCCCACATAATATAAGCTTTGCATTTAGACCTTTATTTATCATGTTGTACCATGACCGTGTAGTTAATTTTGATTTCACATTTCTGATCAAAATAGAAGTTGGATTCTCCACTTTACGATGGCTGTATAAAATTGAAATTTTTTATTGCTTCATTATGGTTTCAAGCATTTTGTAGCTCAACTACTTATTTGCATAAATTCAATTATTAAATTCAAGTCTATGTGAATCTTGTCGAGTAATGGTCCAATGGATCCACATCCAATAACGTGTAAATCGATCCTTTATATTTTCCAGATGCAGTTTGTATCTTACAGATCAATCAATATTCACCACCCACGTCATCTACTTTTGCGCTTTTGCTACGCTTCCACCGTTCACGCTGTTCCGGGATAAACACTGGATCCGCTCCACTGCATCTCTTTCCTTGTTCGCATCGCCGCTCTCGCTCGCTTAAATTACAGAGAAGACGCTTGTAGTTCTCTCGCTACCACTTCTCCTCCATTTCCCCGTCGCCGCCGCCGCCATGCTCACGTTCCGCGTCCCCTACATGGACGGGCTCCGCCTCAGCTCCTCTTCTCCCGTCCCCGACCACCGGCGCTCCCGCTCCGTAGTACCGCGTCGGCTTCTCGCTGTTCGAGTCTCCGCGGCCGCGCCTCGCAGAGAGGCCGATCCCAAGAAACGGGTGGTCATCACCGGGATGGGACTGGTTTCCGTGTTCGGTAACGACGTGGAAACCTATTACGAGAAGCTACTCCAAGGGGAGAGCGGGATCGGGCCCATCGACCGGTTCGACGCCTCCAAGCTCCCCACCAGGTTCGCCGGACAGATCAGGGGGTTCTCTTCGGAGGGGTACATCGACGGGAAGAATGATCGAAGGCTGGACGACTGTTTGAGGTATTGCCTGGTTAGTGGCAAGAAGGCCCTTGAGAGCGCCGGCCTCGGCCTTGGGAGCGAAGCCATTGCCAAGGTTAGATTTGCATCCTTTGTGACCGACTGAGGCTTTATTCTTTACTGTCCTCTACCAAATTCGATGTGTTTTCATTTCGATGCTCACATTTTGGGCTCTCCCTTTCGTCGTCCCGACCATTTCTTCACTGGCACATGAATGACATCTCCCGGTTCGTCTTGTCCGATGAGATCCTTGTCAGTACCGCTCCGACATCAATCTGCCTTCCGTTCCTCATCTTCTCAGGAGGCTCTTCCTTCCTCTTCGATGACCTCTATTGACTCTTCATCCCTCGTTGTTATGCCCCAATCCGCCCAGTGCAATCCCTCCGTAGATTCTTCGTAGATGTATGAACATCAAATGGCTCAGGATAAGCTTGGATGAGTACAACTCAAGAGGCACAAACCAAAAGTGTGGAATTGTTTATATAACGACCAGAATGGTTTGGGCAAATTTACTTTGGATTCAATAGAGCAGTCTCTCTTCTCATTCCAGCGACAAAGGTCTTCTTCCTCCCTGCAGACAAAGTTGGCCACCGAAATTGCGCACTATAGTGGGCACATTCTAGCGATCTTGTTTCTGAGTCGGGTGGACTGTGGCTCTTCCCTAGGAAAGTGTACGATCTCGTTGTATGGTCGTATCCTAGAGGAAGCTTTCTAGACTGCAATTGGACACCATTGGTGGGGGCGAATTAAGGTTTAAGAAAGCAACTATGTGCTTCAGGATCGTTGATTGCAACAACTCGACAGGCCATCCTTCTGATCAACCGGTGACCAAGTTCCACAAATCTATCATTTTATTTTATATCTACAACTCTCATTTAATTCCATTCAATCTCTTGTTTCGGCATCAAAAGATCAGTCTTCTCTCTGGCCCCACACCTAAATTCTTCCTATAGACTTGAACCAACAAAAAAAGATCAAGGTGGAGTCCTTGATCTTCTTTTCATGGGTGAGTTGTTGAACTATTAAGCTTATTTCCTAACTGAGTAGTTTTATCTGGTAAGAAAAAGTGTCCTTGCTAACTATATAGTAAGGAATTTCAAGCAAACCTCATTAATGAAGCAAAAAATGCAATAATGTTGAGATAATTGGAAACAGCAAAGAAGATGTATGCTCTGATAATCGTTAATGTTTGCACTTTTCCTAATATCATCAGACAACAGGTTTGGTGATTAATTTTTCATGAAGATCTGGCACGATTAACATCCAAGATGTTTCAATAAAAGTTGATGCCAACAACAGACCCAAATTTTAGCACCATACATTAATTGAGGGCATGCCAAGTTGAAAGCAGATGAACCAGTTGACGTTATCACATCAGTAAAAGAGAATGTGAATATGCAAGAACCATGTAGAAGTTACAAAAATGCGATGAAGGTCAACAATAAGCATGCCCTTCTTCCTAACTTTTATATGTTTAATACAGAGTTAAACTGTTTATTTTTTTTCTCGAAGTGGTTAACAAATGAATGTCCTTATTCGATGGTATTCAATGGTGAACTTATTTTTTGTTACTTTCTTCATTTCATTACTTAATATCTTGGTTGTCCTTTTTAACTAGCTAGTTTCTTTAGCAGATTGACAAGGTTCGCGCTGGTGTTCTTGTTGGTACTGGCATGGGCGGCCTTAGTGTCTTTTCTGATGGTGTTCAGGCTCTTATTGAGAAAGGCCACAGGAAAATAACTCCTTTTTTTATTCCATATTCAATAACAAACATGGGTTCTGCACTACTTGCAATGGACATTGGTTTCATGGGTCCTAACTACTCAATTTCTACTGCTTGTGCAACATCAAATTATTGCTTTTATGCTGCCGCTAATCATATTCGTTGTGGTGAGGCTGATATAATGATTGCTGGTGGTACTGAAGCTGCAATCATTCCAATTGGTGTGGGAGGTTTTATTGCGTGTAGAGCTTTATCTCAGAGGAATGATGATCCTGAAACTGCATCGAGACCATGGGATAAGGACAGAGATGGTTTTGTTATGGGAGAAGGTGCTGGTGTATTGGTATGCACTAACATATATTTATTATTCTTTTGCCATGTACTTTGTTGAGATGGGTTATCTTTTCTTGATGCGCTTCAATGAACTTTTCTAAGTCTCATATGTACAAGCACTATCCCTCAAGTTTTAAAATCTACAAACAGGATCCATTGCGGTTCCTATGGGACTCACCAATTTCATTTATTTGCGCTGCGGCAAGTTCCCATTGACCACTGGTCAAATCTGTTGCCCTCTTTTTTTCTTGGAGTCTTTCCAACTTAGTAGTGGACTGAAGCTGAAATATAGATCCCAGATCAATATAGAAAGATGTTGGAAAATGGTGGTCATTCATTATTATATGATTGTTTTTTCTTCTTCTTCAAATGATTACTTGCCGCATTCCTATTATTTGTTTTTGGTACCAAATGGCAACTTGCATTTTTAGATATAAAAAATTACTAATATGAGGAACTTAAGCTTATGCAAATCTGCAGCATGGTTGCATTTATGCTAAGTTCTGGTGCGGTACAGTGGCACCAAAGGAAAAAGGATTGAGAATTTTTTCATCATCCGTACCCAATTTTTTTGTAACTTTAGTTTTCTGTGATCCAAATATACTATGAGAGGTTTGTTCAAATTTGAGCTAGTTATTATTATTTGAAAAATCGTAGGCCTTTAGCTATGCAAGTCAATGTCACTAGTGACAAAATATTTTAGAATCTTATACTGTAGGATAACTGGAACCTTGCTAATTCACGATTTTAGTTTGATAAAATATGAGAAAGTGGACATCTGGAAAGTTGATGGTGTTGGCATGACAAAATACAATTGGTCATGTCATGCATTGTGATGAACCCAACTAATTCTCAGAGTTTCACAATTTAAAACTTGGTTAGGCTTAATAACCGTGGACTAGATAGGGATACCACAACATTTGTTTCTTTTCAACTTGTGAAAAATTAGATGGTGTTATCCCAATTCCAAGATTTATGGTTAGTTACATATGATTTTTAGTGCTTAATGCCCATGTAACTCATCTAGCATGACAAATAGTAACATTGGCTAACTTGGGCAATAATGACAGTGATTCATATGGATATTGTTTTCTGTCATCTTACTGTGTGGAAACACCTTGTGTAGGTTCTGGAGAGTCTTGAACATGCTATGAAACGAGATGCTCCAATTATTGCCGAGTACCTTGGAGGTGCTGTAAACTGTGATGCCTACCATATGACAGATCCTCGAGCAGATGGACTTGGCGTTTCATCTTGCATTCAGAACGATAGTTTTTGGTTCAACTCTCAAACCATTCAGATAATTTATCTTCTAGTTTGAACTTTGTTTCAAACTTATTGACTCTAGAAAAGATATTTTTTGATTTATTGTTAATCAGATGAAATTCCATGTTAATCATTTTGATCAAACTTACAAGCTTATGTCCTCGTAGGTATATGTCATAAAAATATTCGTTGTTTTATATATCTATGTTGTATAGTTTTGATCTATGTAAATTTTTATTTTAAATTATAAAATAAATAAATAATAAAAAATGTAAAATTTTATTTAAAAATTACATTTTAAAATTATGAGATATTTCACAAATTGTATCACTAAAATATAATTATTTTATATTATTTTCGTATTTATCACAATATTGATAATATTGAAGTCTTAGTATTTATTATTGTTTAAAATAAAAAATAAATATAAAAAAAATATAAAGTTAAAATAAACGTAAGTTCAAAAAGATTTTTTTTAAATAATAACATGTATTGTTGGTTTTGTAACTGAGGGTAATACGGTAATATTAAATTAGGTTATACACTAAAACTTTCAAACAAACAAGTTTTTATTGCATTATTTAAGTTGAACCAAACAAAATTAGATTATATTTTATTCCCTATAATCTTAGTTATGTGATTACTTGGTAATCACATAACTAAGATTTTATATGATAACTTGAACCAAATACACCCTAAGAGTAAAGTATCTCTCTACTCACTGTGGCAAAAAAGGCGAAACGCTCGCCTCCAGCGCTCCCGTCAATCCGTCCCAGGACCAACACGGAGGAGGTAAATCACGGAGGCTAGTATAGCCAGTCCGAATAGTGACTAGTACATAAGGGGGG
>JBBUKS010205417.1:0-23032 GCA_038050645.1 Hedychium gardnerianum
TTGAACTTTGACAAACTATGATTGTTCTTGGGATAAAGTTCTGGGACTTTATTATCATAGTAGATCCTCAATGGTTTATCAATGTCATCAACGATCTACAACGCTGTGATGAAGTTCCGTTGCTAAATTCCGTGATTAGATGCTTCATAGCATGCTACCAACTCTGCCTCCATAGTAGAAGTAGCTACTAGCGTCTGTTTGACGCTTTTTCAAGATATAGCCCCTCCAACAAGCATGAAAATATAGCCCGAAGTGGACCTCCTGCTATCTAAGCATCCAGCAAAATCGGAGTCTAAATATCCAATCACCTCCAGGTGATCTGATCTCTAATACGTGAGCATATGCCCTTTAGTTCTTTGCAAATACTACATCACTCTCTTTACTGCTTTCCAGTGCGACGGTCCTAGGTTACTAACATATCTGCCTAACATCCCTACTATAAACAGTATATTTGGTTGTGTATAAACTTTTGCATACATGAGACTTCCCACAGCCGACACATAAGGGAATTGTTCAATCTCCTTTATTTGAAGTTCAAGACATGGACACTGCTGTAAGCTAAACTTGTCACCTCTTGACACAGGTGTGTCACCGGGTGTATAGTTCTGCATGTCATACCTTATAAGCATCTTTTTAATATAGGCATGTTGTATAAGTTCGAGAATGTCTCTTGAACGATCACGACAGATCTGTATGCCTAAAACAAAGGATGCTTCACTAAGATCTTTCATTTCAAAATTACCAGATAGAAATGACTTGGTTTCATGCAACATACACTTATTATTACTCGCAAGCATTATATCATCTATGTACAGAACAAGTATAACAAACTTGCTCCCGCTGAACTTGACATATATGCATTGGTCAATGGAGTTCTCTTTAAATCCAAATGAGGTAACCACTTAATCAAATTTTTGGTACCACTGACGGGACGACTGTTTTAAACCATAAATGAACTTCTGTAATCTACATATTAGATGCTTTGAGTCCTCAGACTCAAAATTCTCTGGTTGCACCATATATATAGACTTCTCAATGTCTCATTAAGAAATGCAGTCTTTACGTTTATTTGATGTAACTCTCAATCATAATGAGCTACAAGTATCATGATTACCCTAAGGGAGTCTTTCGTCGATACAAGTGAGAAAGTCTCTTTGTAGTTAATGTCTTCTTTCTAAGTGAATCCCTTGGCAACAAGACTAGCCTTATACTTTTTGATATTGCCCCTTGAATCTCGTTTGGTTTTAAATATTCATTTGCAACCAAGGGGTTTCTTACCTTCAGACAATTTGACAAGTTCTCAAACATCATTGTCTACCTAGACTTCAACTCTTCTTGCATGACGTTAATCCACCTTTCAGGGTTAGAGTATTATTTGACCTCTTAGAAAGATGCAGAATCACTTTCCAACCCTATGTCAAAATCATGCTCTTGGACACAAACATAATCACGAGAATTTATGATTCTCCTTTCCTTTGTGGATCACCTTAAAGGTACTTGTGGTTGAGGAGGTTGAGGTATCTGAGGCAGTATCTCAATCTCAGTGGAAGGATCCTCCAATTGCATTGGAGATCACACGGGAATATCTTGGTTCACTACTCCCACTGAATGTGCAATATCTATAATGTATGATATGGTAATCATACCTATACTTATTGCACTAGTAGTTACCACAGTGTTATGTTTGAGAGGTGTCGTAAGACAATTACCTTATGACTTGTACTATTTATCTGATAAATATAAATTCACTATCTGAGTGCATATTCTTTATGTATTTGAATTTGATCTTAAACTCATTTACTGAATGTTCGCAATACGATTCATAGCATGAGAGAACTTATGATTGGATCACAACTAGTGAGCGTCTCTACATGTGTAATTATGAATATATTAAAATCTTCCATAGTCAACAAATTGATGTATTCGGACATCATCAATTCTGTAAGACTAGCATAGGTTATACTTCTTGGTCTAACCAAGCAGCCGTTACTCATTGGCTGAAAATATTGGGATGTCAAGAGTTAAACGTGAATGCTAGTTATGGTAACTAGTTCATTGGAGTGACTTACTGTAAGACTTCATATGATTCTCTACATATATAGATATGTATGTGAAGTTGTTACTGTAGCTTGAGTGCAAGTTTTCTTCGATTTGAGGTATTCAAGTCACCTTGATCATGAAGGCTTATGTTTTGACATCTTAAGAAAAACATCTCCTTAGAAATGTGAACCCAAGATGATTGGGTATAAGTCGAAGTGTTCGAAGGTGTTTAGATAGCCCACAAATGATTCATTGATCCTTACAAGGAGGCGTATACCCTATGACCACTTGTCAAGATTGTTACTCAAAGGCTTTGGCCAAAACATAATATGTTAAGAGTATTGGACTCTTAGACACATGTACGAGTAATTATAATCCACAGGACAAGTAAATAAGACTTGGGCTAGGTGTGACATAGTCAGCTTAGTGGGGACAGACACAATAGACCATATCCTAAACTAAGTGGGTATAAAACGAGTGAAAGAAACGAGACACAACTCACTATAGCTGCTGAAAGGGTTCATAACTAGTTCTGGGATCAACTGTGATTTTTCGGTTAATTGGAGATCATGATGTACTACTAGGTACTACTCATGATCGATCTATAATTAAATAGTTAATTATGGATGACCAAGATAAATTGGGAACCTATTGGGTCACACGCACTATGAGTATTTAAAAGACATAGAATAAGTTTGAGAATTCGATTCTCAGATAAAAAGATATAATGTTTGGTTGGACTAAACAAATGACAAATATGGAATATATATTTTGTTGGAATGGAAGCGTGGATGTGCCACATCTCTTATGGAAGAGTTAGACCCTATTTAGTTTAGTCATGAATCAAGTTGGTTTAGTTGTGAACCAAATCAAGAGATTAATGGGCTAACATTTGGTTAAGGCAAATTGAGTTTGAATTGGGCTTTATCATCAAACTCAATAAGAGGAATATATATATATATATACACTTGGAGAAGAAGAGAGACAATAATGGAATTGTATTATTTTCTTTCTCCTCCCTTTCCTCCTCTCTTTGGCCGACCACACCTTAAAAGGGTTCTTCCTTTTTTGTTGCTGAAAACTACAAGAAAGAAGACTCTTCTTCCTTTGTACTTCCTTCTCTTGGATCACATCTCCTCCGCGCTTGGCTAGTACCGATCGGAGGTGAGACTTGTTGCTCAAGGAGTTATCTTGAAGAGCTCAGCATGGATACAAATATAGGCGAGGTTCGATAATGTCTCTCTAGTTGATGTCCTTTCCTTTACGTATTATTCATAAGGTATACCTAGAGTAAATGTTATTTTTAAAAAATTTATTTTATCGATCATGTCTGCATGAGATGTATCCTTGTATCCTTGTGGTGTGTGTGATGTAATAATTAGTTTTTGTTATTATTGTTTAATGTCTTCCGCTGTGCATGTTTTGTGAAATATGTTAAACACACACCGCATCGGACTACCCAACAATAACTTCTTTCACCAAAGCTCTCAGGATCCCGGAGTCTCTCCACAAGCTATTAATCTCGATCAAGATTAAAGCTTCTCGGATCATCATCATCATCTACCGTCCCTAGTGGGAGCACTCAGATTCGAGGCTCCTCCACTAGCCCTCTCAAGCTACCGGATTCGGGAGCCATCATCCCATTTGCTCAGCCAAGATTGGCCAACTAGGGCTGCTTGATACTGTTTCGACCATCTCAGTTTCGCCGACAGCCATTTTCGGGGAGGAATCATTTGGGTAACAAGTTTCTCTATTTTATGATGCTTTAAGTTCAGTAATTAGTGGATAGCTGGTTTTAGCTGTGTTGACATTAGGGAATTAATACCTAAATGAAGTTGTTATGTATGAACCTAATTTCTAGAGTTTCATGTAGTTAAATTATTCTTGCTTAGTTACATCTTGAAGTTTTTGGCTTGAAGTATGCGATTGATTCAAATGGTGGTGGATTCAATTTGGACGGAGATGTGTGTTCTTGCATGATTATAGTTTAGAATTTTGAATTATATCTAATGAGTAGGGTTAATGAGCGATTAATCCTGGATTGTATTAATGAAGCTAATGTAATTGACCTTTTTGGACATTGTCTTCATAGGATTGTGTAGTGAAAGAAGCTTATGGGTTCTTGTACCATGTATTTGGATGTGAGATGAATCTGGTTGGGTTAATCCAATTAGGGTTTCTTAATTGTGTTAGGTTTTGGTTTGGTTATGTGATTTATGAAATCACTATGTTGTAATTGGGTGTTCTCTGGTGCAAGACTTTGATTCAAGACAAGTATTACAACTTGTGGACTTTCGGCACGATCTACTTTGGAGGCGGGTACTTCTAACCTTGTCTCTGGTAGTGCATGATCCGATACCATGGTTAGTGATTGAATTTACCTTAACTCCAGTTGTATTTCTACATGAGTTTGATACATATCTACTTATACTTTGAGTTGATCTGATAACATCCATGTAGTCTCTTTTATTTCCATATTCTATAGTATGTACACGGGTGTGATGTGCACAATATGAATATGCTTATGATTGGGTAATCATGTAGATGCTAGACATGCGTGTGGCGTGTTCATATGTTAGTTTTAGTTTATTCATACCATGTAGTTGTGTACGCATGTGTGACATATACATTGGACAATATAGGATATGATACATTATTCATGATTTGTAGCTGTGAACACGTGTGTGACATGTACCATTAATGATGTAGCATTTATTGCATGTTCTTGATTGTGTGGTGGACACGTGTGTGATGTATACCCTAGATATTATAGCATGTGTCATATGTATATGATTGTAGGTGTAAACATGAGTGTGACATGTATTCTAGGTGTTGTGTCATGTTAGTAACTATCATGTCTGATTTGTGGTTATAAACACGCCTGTAATGTGTATTATGATCGATATATTTTGATGGATGTAGTTGTATACATTACATAGACAGACATGTACGATGATAGAATTTGTTGTATCATATTTATCACAGTGTCACATGTATGCTAGCGATCAGGGCTCCCTTTGGGTGCGAGCTAGTTGTAGCATCGTGGTTGCATGTATGCTAGCAATCAGGGCTCCCTTCGGGTGTGAGCTAGTTGTAGCATCACGGTTGCATGTATGCTATCGATCAGGGCTCCCTTCGGGTGTGAGTTAGTCATATCATCATGGTGAAGCATGTATGCTATCGATTATGTCTTCCATTAGATTAGTTGAGTGAGTCGTAGCATCATGGAGATTCATGCTTCCTGTCAACAGTGTCTCACATTCATGGTTGAGAGAGTCGTCAGTGATTAAGATATGTTATACGGTTATCCTTGGGCTGTTATACCCTGGGTTGCCCATGAGACCAGTCGTGGTAAAGCGTTTCTCATGCAGCTCGTAGCTAGATAACTACCTCCTGTCTGCCTATGTAGCTATACGTGGTAGGGCGTTTTCCATATAGACATGAACTGCCTACGTGGCTATATGTGGTAGAGCGATTCTCACATAGTCCATAGCTGACGAGCTAGGTATTTTGGTCATATATATATATATATATCTTGTGGTGGAGCGTTACTCCCACATATGGTGATTTATTGTGGTGGAGCATTGCTCCCACATATGATGTTCTATTGTGATGGAGCGTGACTCTCATATATGTTGATTGTATTCTGATACTTGCACTGGTACATGCATATGAAATGTTGTACCCATGATATTCATTACCTATGATTACTCATGATACTGTGTGCAGTTGAGTAGGGTGATGGTGTAGTAGATGCATACATGTGTACTTTTGGTTGGTGAGTATAATTCCTCCTTTGAGACTGTATACTTTGAATCCTTGTACACTTTATTGTTTATGCACTATTCTTATATCCGCTGAGTATTTCTTTTGTACTCACCACCCCTGTTTTTCATTATTATTTCCAGGTTAGCAGGTATTTGTTGATTAAGTTACTTGGAGGATATCTTCCCGCGCTGTTCCACTCGCATCGAGCTACGATTTTCTCCTTTCTGCTTTGGTTTGATTTGCTTCCGCATTTATTTATTGTATTGGCGTTGTAATAACTAAGTCATATCTAGACTTTTGGATTTCCTCTGTTATGTACTTAGTATCGTAAGCTGGGCCAGCTCGCAGTCGAGTTCTTTGGATTTTATGCTTGGGGTGGACTCCCTTTTATTCTCTACTCTGGTTGATTCTATTATATTGCGTGGTTGTGTTTATCCTGGTAGGGTATTGTTTTTACCTATTTTGCATGGTGGTGTTATGATTTTGAGTTTTGTGGGCTCATATCATATTGTATCTGTAATTGTCACAAGGGGGTATCGTCCGTATCTACGGGCATGTGTACTTCTAGGGTGTGACAGATGCGCCCTTCATAGTACTCCCATACATGGTGTGTAAGCACCTTGAGATGATCCGACAATGATCGAATCAAAGCCCAAATCTTGTAATTATCCAGAATTAGAAAATCTTCCTTCTCGAGTTTTCAGAATAATCGATTGAGTCTTCCAATGTGTCTCATGACTCAGTAAATCAGGTCATACTCTATCTCCTGGATCGTCTCCCTCAGCTCATTCTATCGCACATCGTGATGAGTCATTGTGTATATCATCCATGACATCTGTAATTGAAAATAATAATATTAGTACAAAATTGATAAACCAGTAATAAAATAGGTTAAATTCAATTCACACATATGCATAGAACTAATATACAGAATACATAAGCAATAAGAAAAATAAATTTTCTTTATTTGAGGAGCTCTAATCGACTGACACACTGGACCAGTCAATTGATTATTACTATGTTATTCAACCAATCTATAATTGAATTGGGAAACTAGATCTTAAGCATTAGTTTGATCCGTTGTCCTCATTAGAACTAATCTAATTAATTAGATAGGGATCCCTTATACTTATATATTATTATTGTTTAACCTAAGCCCATTTAAATCAATCTCAGACTTATTGATCAAAACCAAGTCTGTTTGATCATATCAAAGTCCGTTTAATTAAATCTAACTCATTTAATTAAATATATCCAATTAGAATAAATTTGACCCATTTCAATAAAAAATCATCCAAATAATTGAAGCAATAAAACATAAAGTTGAATTTCAATTAATTAAATTTGTGAATTAATTGAACTATATTTCTAATTAATTATATCATGCAATAATTAACAAAAAAAACATAACTGATTCATTATTTGATTAATTAAAATCAAAATTTTCCTTATCTCTCCGTTCTCCCCACCCCCACCATTTCTTGACACCCCCCATTTCTTTGCCTCTCTACCACTATGAATGCGATTGCCGGCAACGGCTGTTGATCGTCAGTCTCTCGACATGATCATCGACGCTCATTGTCCACGGACGTCGATTGCCAGCCACCCGACATGGTTGCCGACGCTCGCGAGTCACATTTTCTGCCGCGACAAACTTAGTTGCTGGCCCATGGCTCGGTGGTTGGCCCATGACGCGATTGGCGGCACGCGATGCAGTTGCCGGCATCCTAGCTTCGGACTAGCTGCTCTATGCTTGACGATAATGAAATCACAACACTGTCACTTTTTCTTGTCGCGACGTGGCTCTGCTGCTATGCGGCCTTTGCCGCGACGCGGTCGCTTCCCTGCGACTTGCTTGGGGAAATCACAAATTTCTCAATGACGGTAGAAATCATGAATTGCGATTTTTGTTGCTCAATTCTTTGTCCATTTCGAGGGATATTTCCTCTGTCGAACTATGCTTTGATATCATTGTAGGAAAAAAAGGAATTCATATGAAACAAATTCTTATCGTGCTGGAGATCAAAATTTGATGAAAAACTCGTCTGTCGTCATCGAAAAGATCACAATGAACCTCCACGTAAGATCCACGGATCAAAATCTCCTGATTTAGATGTTTTCTTGGAAGAACTCCACATGCAGTGAAAAAGAAAGAAGAAATCAGCCCTCGTTCTTCTTTTCTTTTGGTCGCAATATATAATGAAGTGTCTAGTGAGGTACGTGGATAATTTCGATAACTACTCACGCCTCTCACTTATCTCACGTCCAGTTTAGTACCACTAGTGATGAGATAGTTCGTCGTCCAACAATTATCATCTTAGATTTTTCATATCATTGAAAGATAAATCCCTATAATACGTCGTACTTGAAAAGTACTGGAGCGTCGAGGTCTCTAGTGGTGGTCAATGATTGATCGATATCGTAACATCAAGAAGGGAACACCTCTCTAGTGCTAAGGTAGCATGCTTGCAAGAGTCACATAGTCTGATGTCATATGATGCGACATAATTTGCTATTTTTATTTTGTGCATTAGGTTTCCTTATAATATTATAACAAACCAAAAGAACATTAAAATTATAAAACCTTTTCATCTTACCTGCTGGAGTTGTGTTCATTCATGTAATACGATCTTCCTGACATGGCATAGAGGTGTTAGCATTTGTCATAGCAAAAAAGATGTAGTTTGTCCATACTGGTGGATCAAGGCGGCGACCGTGTGTATAGGTGTTGGCCCTAGAACCAAAGGGAAAGAGAGAGCTAGTATTAGAATTGAATGTGATTGTTTAACGACCCTAATAAAATTTGATTTTCAACCTCACAATAATGTTTATCCATGCTAGTAAACTCTAATACACGTAACGAGCTCATTACGTCAATAGGCGGGTAAAGGGCTTGGCCTTCTAAGCATTTCATCTCGCGATCGGGCAAACCGTCCGAGTATCTTATCTCGCTACTTGAGCACCTTGTCTCCTGACCAGGCGACTTTCGGCCACCTGAGCCCCTCGTCTCCAAGCTAAGTTTGCACTCAGTTACTAAACTCTCTAGCCCCAACAAGTCAACAACTCTCTCAGATAGATCGTATTCGCCTATCTTAAGACAGGGTAGGGTGGTCACGATTCCAATAGGTGACCCCTCCATGTATTAATGCTCAGGATGTAATGATCGAGTAACCGACACTTAAAATGGATGGACGGTTACAATTAGATGTGCGATCATAACGGACAAACGGTTAAGATCTCAAGTAGGGCGTGAACATGACCTGGTATAGGGCACCACTTTTATAGATGGGAGGTATGCACAAGTGAAGGATCCGTTGAATTCTTCATCGGGTTTTTACCGAGCCGTGTAGGCAATTTTATCAAATACTCATTTCTCATATGTAACTTTAAAAATTACCAAACCATGTATGGGATACCGATTTTCCCCATCGTTGCTATCGCTCGTGGCTGTTGCATGCGTTCGAACCAAAATAGAAATCTGAACCACAGGAGTTTTCTTCGCTACTTGCGTCTAATCCAAAATCGACTGCCAGCAATGGTGCACCTTTGTCCTCAGAAAAAGGAAGAGAGGGAAAACCTAAACCTAAACACCACACATCTCCAAACGACCGACGACGTGTTTCCGACGGTTTGCAGCACGCCGCGACAATGCAACGAAGATAAACGACCCTCCCCTCCCGACCACCAAAGTTCTAACCGGCGAACGCAAGCTCTGTTTCCGACGGTCTGTAATGCACTAGTCGACTGAAACTCAGCTCTATTATTTTTTAGGTCAGTGCTCAAATCTTCTGGAAGGTCGAAGCATCCTTAAAACCGAAGTATCGCTCTTTGGTTTTGTGTAAACCACTATTTCGGTAGCTCCAAAACTCCCGACACAGAAAGACTGCTAAAAAATTCCAAGCACCGCCGAAGCTCTAATCAGAGACATATATGTTTTATTCTACCAGGTTTTAGATATCTTTTTCCCTATTAATGACTTAGCCATATCAATTTATAAGACGATTAACATTGTAAATTTTATAGATGTCTTTATCTTATTAGGTTAACACTTTAATTCAAAAATCTAAGTGTGGTTATGATCTAAAAGTTAATTGTTTCCAAAAGGATAAATCTTAAAAGGTAATAAAATTTTAGGAAGATACGCATTTAATGATCTTTCGACTTCCTCCACTCGACTAGTGTGTTTTTGAAAAATTTACAATCTTAATAGAATTTTTAGTTTGCAATATGGTTAATTTATGATTGTAACAATGTAGGGAAGATGTAATTTCTGACGAAACGCTCTTAGTTATGATGCAAACTATAGAATCACAATTAGAGAACTGAAACATATCTATTACTCCAAATATAAATTTGAGTACCGGCAATATGACACCTTTAACTTCCTCTAGTGTTGTGGTTAATACTAGAGAGACTATGAATTACAACTTAAATTTGAATGAACAAGTTCCTAGTTGTGAGGATGACCCAGCACATACGAGTACAGGATTGGAAGATCTTTTTGAAGATACATGGACTGATCAAGAATATAACGATAATAGAATGGAAGCGGAAACTGAAAGGGATGTCGATCAGGTAACATATATAGATATGCATTATTCATTCGATGAGTTAGTCAATTTTAATGAATATAGCAACCTTGAAGAGCAATTTCCATTAGCTGATGATGCATATGTAATGAACACAAGTCTTGTTTCATTGCAAATGGAAGAACCAGATGACTCTGTTGAGGAATTTTGTGTTGGTCAGGTAACGTATTTTTGTAACTTTCATAATATTAACTCAACTCAATTTCAGTAGTACTAACATTAATCTATATAAATTGTTGTTGTAGGTTTACGCAACGCAAAAACATTTTAAAGATGCACTTACTAAGTATGCTATGAAAAGACGCTTCACATACAAAATAAAGGACACTAGAAAAACCAGAGTTAAAGCAATCAGTGATGGAGAAAATTGCACATGGACAATAATTGAGTTCAGGGTTACAAAATATTTAGAGTGTCACCAATGCGGTCTTAGCATGGGAACAACTGATCATCCTGCATGCACATCTTCATTTATAACTTCTCAGATTAAATGTCATTTCGTGGCATCAGAAGATTATAGACCCATAAACATTTAGAATGAGATGAAATCATGATTTGGAGTGCAAATATCATATCGAAAGGCATACAATGCACGTGAGAAAACTATAAATAAGGTGGTAGGTGATTTCGATAAGGATTATGGTGATCTCCCTAGACTATTTCGTGAGCTAAAATATAGAGACTCAGATAAATACGTTGCATTGAAAAGAAATGGTGACAAATTCAAACGTTGTTTTTGGGCTTTTGGTGCATGTGGAAGAGTTTTTTGAACATATTTTCATTAATTAATTGGAATTGATGCAATGCACCTTAGAGGCAAGTATCCTGGTGTATTATTGATGGCGACATCAATAGATGGTAATGGAAATCTTCTTCCAATTGGCTTTGCAATTGCTGAGGTTGAGTGTGGCTCTACATGAGAGTGGTTTCTAAATCATCTAAATATATTTCTTGCAGTTGATCCATCAACTATGATGATTATATCTGATAGACATCGCAGAATATTATCTGCATTGAGTAAAGTTTATCCTACTGCCCACTATGGATTATATTGTCATCACCTAACTTGTAATATGGTTACAGATACTCATGATAGAACTGCATTAGGATTGTTTTGGATTGCAGCTAGAGCAAATACAATTCCACAATATGATCGAATAATGCAGACTATGTCAGAGACACGTGTAGATGCTTATAGATGGCTGCAAAATATAGAACCTATAAAATGGGAAAATGCACATTTCCATGGTAGAAGGTACTCAATGTTGACCACAAATTATTCTGAACGCATGAATGCATTATTCAAGAAGACTCGAGAACTCCCAGTTACAGTACTAATAAACGACACACTGAGGAAGGTTGCACAATGGTTTTATAATCGTAGGGAGGAAATATCTAATTTTGCAGGAGCTTTGACGCCATTAGCTATGAAGGAGATTGACACTAGGAGATAAAAAATTGGGTACTATATAGTATATCCATTTAGCAGAACAGAAATGGAGGTACAAACTTCATTATCATCCTATATAGTTGACATGGAGTCTTGTAAATGTGAAGTTCCAGACTTCAGGGCTTCCTTGCTCACATGCTATTGCAGTGTGTTTATACAAGAACATGGACCCGTATAAATATTGTGAGCATTATTTCTTATTTGAAACTTGGAAAAGTATTTACATGGATCGTATTTATCCATGTAAAAGTAAACAATATTGGCCAATAGGTGAATACGAATGTATTGTTTTACCATCTAGAAGCCTTGTGCAATCTAGAAGAAGGAAGAAGGCGAGGATCCTGTCCAAGCACACGGAAAAGGTTAAAAACAAGTATAGTAGGTGCAAACAATTTGGTCATAATAAAAGATCGTGTAGAATGCTTCCAGCAAGTTAATACATGTATTAGTGTGTTCTTTTGTGATAGTGCTCAACTTTTGTATGTATTTGTCACACATGCGTATCATTGTGATCAATGAACATATAAGTGTATTTTGCTAAATATATTAAGATGTGTATTTTGATTAACATATCATTAATTTTGAAATTGTTGATTTACATTTAAATGTCTCTATGTTATGTTGTCTATGTTATATTTCTATATTAAAATGTTATTTTTTGTAGAGATATAAATTGTGTGTTGGTATGTGCAAACATGATGTTTTGGATGCAACTAGAATGTTTGAAAAATTGATGATAGATATTCGTCATTCAGACAATCTAATGGATTGTTATTGGATTGTGTAACGTTCTAAATTATTTTTGTATTAGATTATTATTGGACTGTGTAAAATTATTGTGATGTTCTAAATTGCTATTGGATTGTATAAAATTGTTGTGTTGTTCTTGTATTGAATTATTTTGACATTAGGAGACATTTTCTAAGTTGTTCTTGTTGTTGTTGAAATGACATGTTATTTTTACGCTTGTAAATTGACATTTTGTATGTTATAAATGATTTATGATAATTAATTTATCCTAATCTATGTTAGTATTTAATTATTGTTGAGATTTTATCAATACTTTTGTAAAATGGTCTTGGTATTTGAATAAAATGATACATTTATTAAACAATTATAAAAAGTGCCTGAATCATGTTCAAAAAATCGTTGCTGTCAATACAATGTATCATAATGGTGTTTGAGGGCATTTACATATTCAGGAGATCATCACAAACACACAAGACCAGGTCCCATGTCAATCCAATCTCGTTTGGTCCATCAGCCGATTTTGGACAAAATTGGCTATTGGACCTTAGCAATGCTAAAAATAATTTTTTTAACATCATCAGAAAGAGGGTAGCTCAAGGATCTCAAATATAGTGTGTTTCATTGATTATCATCTTCATATAATTTATATTGAGCTTATGATGTCCTCTCTTGTGCCTGAATCATGTGCAAAAAATCGTTGCTCTTAATACGATGTATCATAATGATATTTGAGGACATTTACACATTCAAGAGATCATCTCGAACACACAGCACCAAGTCCCATATAAATCCGAGCTCATTTGGTCCATTAGCTGGTTTTGGACAAAATCGGCTAATGGACTTTAGCAATGCTAAAAATCCAATATTTAACATCATCAAAAAGAGGGAAGATCAAAAATCTCAAATATGATGCATTTCATTGATTATCATCTTTGTATCATTTATATTAAGCTTGTGACGTCCTCTCTCATGCCCGATTCTTGTGCAAAAAATCGTTACTCTCAATACGATGTATCGTAATGATGTTTGAGGGCATTTACACATTCATGAGATTATCCCGAACACACAGGACCAAGTCCCATGTCAATTTGAGCTCGTTTGGTCCATCAAATGGTTTGGGACAAATATTAGTCGTTCGATTTCGTAAATCAGTCGACTGATTATTATGATCAGTCGAATCGATGTGTTACTGTTCACTTCAGAAACAACATTAGTCAAATCGATTCGTCTACTCAGTCGAATTGATTCACTTATTCCTACTTCAGAAGCAACAACAGTCGACTAATTTCCCTGATCAGTCGAATTGATTATCTTTTGCACACCTCAGAAGCAATATCAGTCGAATCAATGACTATATCAGTCAAGTTGATTTTCTTCTAGGGAATTGAACTAACTGAAATCAGTATTAGTCGATTGATACGTTGTATTGAGCGTATCACTCAATTGATATTAGTATCCATTCGACTGATTCTAGAATCAGTCAAATAGATCTAATGATCAATCGACTTATGGCAGTATTTGGTCCATTCAAACGATGTATGGACTGATGACAGTATCTAAGATGGGGCACTCCCCCATACAACATACATAGATCACGAGGAGCATAAAAGATAGGCACACCCCCATACCATCTATGCAAATAAAGTAGACAACAAGGGGCACTCCCGATGCATAAAAAAATACTTATAAAGACATAGATCATGAGAGACACACATGCACACAAAGAAATCATAAAGGGATAAAATAATCGAACAAAAGGTGCTTGCAAGGCATAGTCATAACCAGTTAATACAAATAGTACTAGGAAAACCCACATTGTTTACATCAATAAAAAACAAGGGAAACCTAGCATATGTCCATAGGTGACGGTGCGTCACCAATAGGAGGAGGTGGTGTAGGAGGATAGCTCGACATCCATGAGTGCATGAGATCATGCAAGGAACCAACGCTCGTTTGGATGTCAAGTTGGCATCGCCTAATATCCGCAAGCTCTATACGCATCTCATCCATATCAAGATCCTAATCCATGCGCAACTCCTCAAATCAGGTATCAAGAGACTCCATGGCTGCCTCCAAGTAATCATCTAGATAATCTAAGGAGCCATCATCATCATCATGTGTGGCCGTCGAGGTTGGCAAACGTGGTGCGACCTCCGTAGCCTCACCACCCAGCTCATCCTCATGATAATCATGATCAGACTCCCATTCCATATTCTCGATGCCCTCCTTCATCCTAGCTAAAGAGAAGTTTTGTCGACCAATCCAATCGTACTCAGTTAAAGACTTGAGGCTGGTCTTATCCCTAGCTACATCAATGCATAATGATGCAAGCCATGCTGTAATGAGATGTGGAAAGGGCATGTGTATCTATTTTGGGATGAGTTTAGTGTAATACACAATGCAATGAAACATGTTTAAACCCACATCCACCTCTAATCTATGACAGAATGCATATAACAGAAATAGATGACTTAGCGTCACCGAGGCTAGACGACGAGTGACTATCGGTAATATGCATCCGACAATGTCCTTATAGAGGATATTGTCAGGAGCGGATAGGCCTTGAGCAGAGAAAATTCTCTTATTCAAAGGTCTAGACTGATGATAAAAATGCTCAAACATGATGTCTATGGTCAAGTGGTCAAAAGGCGTAGGAAGAGGCTCTTTATAGGTAGGATAAAACACACAATTGTTGCCGACCGGACGACAACCTAAGAATGATCTCCAAATGTCCAATGTGAAATTGATATTGCATTTTCTAATGCGATTTTGATACACCAAACCATCACTAACAAAATGGAGGTTATCATAGAACTCAGTTTCTAAATATAGATGCATGGGATGATCACAATAGTCCCCTTGGGACGGGCTGTTGGCTAGTGCATGGGGCGTTGCCATCATGAGATCCGGGAGTCAAATCCTGGCTAGTAGCCAGGTTCTTGTTCTTCCCTATGCACTGGTCACTGTTCGGGCTAGTAGCCACCCGAGATTTATCTCCTCCGTATTGATCCTAGGACGGATTGGAGGGGGCGCTGAGGGCGAGTGTTTCACCTTTTGCCACCATGGGATGATCACAATACATAAGTTTGTCTAAATTATAATGTGCGATAATGTCCAAGATATCAGGGCACTGATCTTGAAAGAAATTTGTGTGTAAGTATCTAGAAGCGATGATCTTAAATGTTTCTGGATGCTCACTAGAGCCCTTCCCTTTAGATGAAACCCTAGAGGAACATTGACCTACCCCAACCTGTCCATGTTTGGTTCTAAATGAATGCATCAACAATTTATGATTAGTTGTAATGAATTAAATAACCATGTACACGTAATTTGATCAAGGTCAGGAGCGTTACTTAGGAGGCATGAGCACTGATAGACGACGATCAAAAGTAGTTGAACCCTTGACCAGAAGATCCATGAGCTGATCAGAGGAAGTTCCAAAGGATATGTCAGCAAGAGAGGAGAATTAGGGTTAGGGTTAGGGCTTAGAGTTTAGGGATGGTAAAGCAATAGATGCTAGGGACTTACCCAAGGATGCTCGTCAGGACAAAGGAGATGAACTTCGGCTTGAAAGGACCGACAAAGTTGAGTTTCAGGGGCCGACAACCTCTATCGCCAAAAATGAGGGCACTGAGAGGGGCTGAGAGTCCAGACAGAGGAGCAAGAAATCGCTGGAGCAACAAAGAAGAGTGGAAGGCGCTGGAATAGAGGTCGCTAGAGGATGATTGCCGGTTAGGACATTGGAGGAGAACGCGAGGGTTAGGGCACAGGAGGAAAGCAGTCGAATGAGTTTAGAAAATATCGGGACGAGTTTTAAATACCTGCACTGATTTTTCTTAGAACAGTTGATTGGTGTCTAACACCAATCGATTTAAATATAATCTTAGCTGAATCGATTTCTATCTGTGCCACTGTTTCAGCAATTCAGTCAACTAGTGTCTAAAACTAGTCAAATCATTCTTTATGTGCCAAAGTTTCATGCAAAGCCGTCGACTGGGATTTAATCTCAATCGAATCAAATTTCTTCTGTGCTAAGTTTTAAGCGAATAAATCAACTGAAATATAATCCTGTCGGCTGGTTCAGTTTCTGAAGTGAATATAAATGAATAGATTCCACTTATATGGTAAATCAGTCGACTAATTCTATTTTTGAAGTGAACAGCAGAAAATAAATTCGATTGATCGCCAAATCGATTCGACTGATCACTAAATCAATTGACTAATACACAAATAGATTCGACTGATGGAGAAATAATGTCGGAAGCTGAATAAAAATGATATGGCAATGATGATCACTCACCCACACCATATTTGAGATCCTTGATCTCCCCTCTTTCTTATGATATGAAACTTGCGATTTTTAGAGTTGCTAAGGCCCATTGGCCGATTTTGACCAAAATCGGTTGATGGGCCAGACGACATCAGATTGACATGAAACCAATTCCTACGTGCTCGGGCAGGAGTCCTGAATGTATCCATGCCATCAATCAACGTTGTGATACACCATATCAAGAGCAGCGAATTTTTGAACGCGATTCAGACACTTTTAATGATGTCGAAATCTGAATAAAAATGATATGGCGATGATGATCACTCACCCACACCATATTTGAGATCCTTGGTCTCCCCTCTGTCTTATGATATGAAACTTTTAATTTTTAGAATTGCTAAGGCCCATCAGCCGATTTTGACCAAAATCGACTAAAATCGGCTGATGGGCTAAACGACATCGGATTGACATGGGACCAGTTCTAATGCACTCAAGCAGGTGTCCTAAATATATCCATGCCATCAAACAATATTGCGATACACCATATCGAGAGCAGTGAATTTTTGAACATGATTCGGCCATGAGAAATGATGTCGGAAGCTGAATAAAAATGATACGGCGATGATGATCACTCACCCACACCATATTTGGGATCCTTGATCTCCCTTCTTTCTTATGACATGAAACTTTTGATTTTTAGAGTTGCTAAGGGCCATTAGCTGATTTTGACCAAAACCGTCTGATGGACCAATTGACATCAGACTAGTTCTTATGCACTCGGGCAAATGTCCTGAATGCATCCATGCCGTCAAATAACGTTGCGATATACCATATCGAGAGCAGCAAATTTTTGAACACTATTCAGACACTTTTTATAATGGTTTGATATATGTATCATTTTAATCAAATATGAAGATCATTTTACATATAATTCTTGTCTGATAAAATCTATTCAACACCAACATAGATTAACAAAAAATAATTGCCATAAAATCATTTTATAGCATATCAAATGTCAATTTACAAGATACATTACAAGTGATTTCAACAACAAGAACAATTTATAACATGTCAAAATAATCTAATATAATAACACAATAATTTTACACAATCCATAAAACAATCCAATACAAGAACAACACAACAATTTAATACAATCCAATAACAATCCAATACAAGAACACAACAATTTTACACAATTCAATAACAACAATCCAATACAAGGACAACACAACAATTTACAAGAACACAACTCAATAATTATAAACAATCCAATAACAATCGATTACAAGAACAACACAACTCTACACAACAATTTACAAGAACACAAGACAAGAATTTTATACAATTCAAGTAGATGACATATCAATTTACAACAAACATACGTACAACATCATTTGATATACAAGAAATACAAACATGCTACAACATCATTCTACTTTGAATTTACAAAATTTATCTCTAATGATTGATATCGCAACCTCCACTCTGAATTTATGAATGTCTTTTTGTGTGAATTTCATATTCATATTATACAAAAGATGTCTGATATATTGCATAACAAAGTAGATACAGTCATTCCTACAGTATCACAAAATTAAAATTTTAACACAAAATATAATGTTAATGGACCAATGAAATTTACTAATAATGTAATAATTTAGTTACGATAAAATTTGTTGAGGACAATCTACTTTAGTAGAGGCCCATTCATCTAAAGGATGTTAATCTTGTAATCCATCATGCATTTACTTTAGTTTATCGATGGGAAACATTTTAATTCTAGAGACATATGAGCATTGAATAGACAAAAAAAATCATAAAAATATATAATAAGTATCATAATGCTAGAATATAAATTTTATAGAATTAATACTAACTAGCTTTGCAAATTGTTGATCATATTTATAGTTGTAGGCCAACGAATTATAATGATAGAACGTTTTTGTGTCGGTGTCCATGGCCATTAAATGATAATGTGCATGATCAATATTTATAGGTATAAAAATATACCTAATTTCTCGTTTAACTGGATTGGTTTTGATAATTTGATATAAAATTGTTTTCCATAAATGTTCGTATGATGACTGCAAGAGTCAATATATAATCACAAATTTGTGTAATAATATCACAAACATAATAAAAAATTATAATATGAAATCAAAATTTTACCGTGAATTTGGTTGAGCAATATAAGGATTTATTATATGATCTACTAGAAGAGGAAGCTTCCCTAAAGAGTAATGAAATATAAACATCAATACTTTCCTGTCGGTAAACATGCTGTCTAATACACATGTGAGGAAGACATTTATTGTCAATGAGTAGTAGCCTTCTGATGTGGAGCAAACCACAAGTGCACGGTATGTCATCAAGTAATAAAAGATCGAATCCACATGGAATGGTAGTTAAGTACTAGTCTACTAAGCAAATATGATTGTTTAGACTAATCGTGAGTTTGGGTTGTGAAAGAACAAAAGATCAAGGGAAGAAAATAGAGAATTAGATGGAGAGAGAGTGAGCTAGATTAGAGAAAGAAGGAAGGAGAGTGATCCGAGAGAAATTGACGGGAAAAGCAATTCTAGGATTTCGATTTCACCTAAATGATTGTAAACACTTAATCTATGTTTGATTTTCTATCCTCAATGACTATTTATGTAGGTAGACTATCCTATGGTATCCGATGTGAACTTTTGCAACTATACCGGTGTATCCATTCCACATCGTTGTCTTCTTTCAGAGTAGTAGAGCTAAGAGATTGCTTTCTTAAGGAGATCTCTGTCACATGATCCCACAACCTCCGAGTTACCTTCTCGTACTGTGTGACGATGAATTTGAACCGATCCATTAAGATCTATGATAACATGGCTCCTCGTGGCATACCGATCTACTTTCGTAGGCGACTCTCCACGTCTCGGGTTTCTATAGGTTAGAAGATTGGGTTCTCCTTTTGGTTCATCTCCAAATCCTCTTGGGATACGAATCTTGTACTTTTGACATCAAGATTATGTTCAATTGGTAGATCCGGACCACAAACACACATATCATTGAACAAGAAATAATTCAAATTCTATAAATTAAACAAGTAGTATCAACATATCAAATGGACTACTCCCTAATCCTAAAACCAAGAGTTTACTCCATGAATTCAGAGTTACAACAAGAGATCATCATGTAAACAAGTTGCAATCAAGACAATTCAGAAAAAATGATGAAAAACTTAGTCTCGATGTGATGGATCATCTCTGATTGCTCTCCGATATGAATTGTGGGTGTTAAAGCGTCGAAAATCCTTTCAATCTCGTCTCTAAAGTGTTCTTAGGGCCCTTGGATGACACTCAATCAAGATCCCCTCCTCAGATATCAAAATTTCCTTTTATACTGAAGTTCCAGGTGCCCGACATGGGTTATGCCCACTGGCACGGTCCCCCGTGGCGCGCACTATGGCTGCTGGTTGGCAACTGACATGGCCTGTGTCGGCAAGCATGGCCTGTGCTGGCTGGCACGGGTCCCCCATGGCCCTCGCTGGAAAAGCTGAGAAATCGGGCACAACCCGTGGTGAGCACTGTGAGCTTTGAGATGTTTGGGACTTCACGTGCCATTTGGCACAGGCGGTCCATGGTGGTTGCTGGAGTGGCCTGGAATTCGGCATAACTTGTGATGGCTGATATGAGCCCCCCGTGGTGAGCACTGTAAGCTTCAGGAAATGGGGCACGACCTCACCAATTTGGCCATGCTATGGCAGTTGTCTTCACTTGGGAAATTATTTTCGAACCCGAGTTTTGACTCCTTTTCGCGCCCTATCAAGGAAAATAAACAAGTGTAGCTCTTCGAACTATAAAAGTATTAAAATGAAACATGAATAGGTGAAAACATGGAATATATACACAAGAAATGGGATAAAATGTGTCAAATTATGATAAAAATTCTATATGAAATACACACATCACCTTCCTCCCATAGAAACTCAGAAGTATATTATCTCAAATTTTGAAGGAATTCTATCAGGTAGGCTATATCTTGTTCTTATTTTTTCTTTTTTGTTTCTTTGAATTTTCCTTTGAGATACTGCAAATAAACCCAACTCAATGTATTTAACAAAAGAAAAAGTTAATTAAAAAAAAGCAATTAATAACAAACCTAAATATTACTACATAAATGTCAACTTATTTTAATAGTGTTCAATCTTATAGTGTTAATTTCCTTCTCCCTTCCTTTTATTCTATGGGATTCTTCTTCTTCATCAGTCTCGTCAGCGACTAATACATTTTTATCCTCTTCTTGCATATCAAGATCATCCACCCTAGACTTTATCTCCAAGTTACCCCTTTCACCCTCCTTTATTTCTCTCCTGGTCCTCTTCCTACCTGGGACCAATTCTAGACAATTAGGTGTATCTTTAGGAGTGGACTTGAGATTATAGCGACTTCTGTCATGTCCTCTCCTCGTCACACTGGTTGAAACAAGGTCAGGATGAGGATCTTCTGCAAGGTGGCTAGTTGGATAAGAAAAATCTTCCATTTCCAATATGACAACTAATTCTTGATTAACTTTAACCGAACTTTCATTCTCGAGGGTAAACTTTTGGATTTGTTTTTACTTTTCAATGCAATGTGCACATCTAATTTCTTCCTCTGAGTCTATATGAAATCTTTCAGCCGATGTCTGATCCCATTATGGTGTAGACTCATATTCATTAAGGAGGGGGGGGGGGTCCCAAGTAAATGAACTTCCTTGGGGTAGGGAGAATATCAACAATAATCTACAAAATCAATAACATTACATAATTAATTAAAAACCTTTAACTATATAACATGCATTTAGCATGGATGAAAATACACATAATGGTTACCTGGGTAGATAAGACTCCTGCTAACTTAGCCTTTACTTTATTTCTATGAGAATAAGTAGACCTCCACTTACTTATCCTTGGTGTTACCATGTTGCTTGTCGGTTGAATAGGAACATGCTCAAGAAACCAACCCTATGTCATAATTCAACAATTAGATACTATTATATATTTATGAAATAAATTAAATAACTAATCAAAACTTATCACAAGTAGACCAGCAATTCCCTTCATATAAGGCAGTGAGACGATAGGGCTAGGAGTCTTCGATGCAAAAGCATCCCCAAATATTGAGAGTTGAGGAGCTATATAATTATATATTACCTAAACCCAATTATAACTTCCTAGTTTGTCGAAATCATCGAAAATATATATAATCCTTAAAGGTAGCTTATATGTACTAGAAGCAAATAAAATAGAAGAAAAAAGATATAAAATTTACAAAATAGCAAAACATCCGCATCTGAATCCACTCGGACACAATATGTCCTCAATAGATTTTTCAATCTAGATCGATTTAGTTATTTTCTTGCAAAAAATGTTTCGAATAATGCACTAGAAGCAACGTTGGAATCCATCTGGACACGTCTGCCACTATCTAGAATTCCAAGCAATAATGCTACATTTTTGGTTGTGAACGACACAGCCACATTGGAGAATTTGAATATCTTTGCTTTCAAATCTCAATTCTCAAATATGTTCACCAGTAATCCCCTAAGATGTCGAAGCTCTGGTATGGTGAGGAATGACGCAAATAGACTAATCCTTATAACACTAATGTATTTTTCATGGTGAATAACTTCTAAATGACACTTTCCTCCCTTTGTCTTTCCTTTTGTGGAACTTTCAGCATAAAATTCTATAAAATGTCCTAACTTACTCATCTAATATAACTTTTCCTCCAAAGTTGATAATGGGATATCAGTTGAAGAACTAGATGTAATTCTTTTAATTTCCTTCTGTATAACAACAAAATAATCAAGCTTTGTAAAATTCAATCAAATATCTTTTGTAAAACTAAGCTAAACTAAATTTACTCACTAGAACAATTAGGGAATTACAATGAATGAAAAAAAAAATAACATATAATCTAAAACATGTTAAATTTAGAGATACACTAAGACCATCTCCAACCCACATCACCAAATTTGGTGTCATTTTCACACCAAAATGATGTAATTTCAACACCAAACATAATTTCAACTCCAACCCATCCACACCATATTACACCAAAAAAGCATATTCCTTAGAATATTCTATTTGTCTTATTCATAATTTAATTATCAACCTACATTTTAATTTATATTCACAATTTT
>JBBUKS010205521.1:0-23029 GCA_038050645.1 Hedychium gardnerianum
CCAAGAGGGGGCTGTCCATTGCCGGCGAGGAGGAGTGGAGGTGCAGCCTCACCGGTGAGCTGAGTAGGGGAGCTAGGGGAGGTGAGGTTCTACTGTTCCACGGCGACATTTGGAGGAGGAGGAGGAGTTTCCGGTGGCTGGGCTCCTTCGGTCAAGCAAAGCCACTACCGCCCCGCTCCACCACCAATCTGAAGTCATGAAGCAACATGGTCAGAACCTTGGCTCTGGGAGGAAGCAGGAAATGAAGGCCGGCGTTCTGGGAGCCGGCGAACAACCTGGGAAGACAGTGAACTCAGAAGAGGGTTAACGCGAGGAGGTCTCATCCACCCCAGTGAGTTTGGAGGTATGCAGCGCTTGTGCCGACGATCGGTTTCAATTGTCTCCGGCGACAACCACTACAGGGCCTCTCCAGTTCGGCCACCGGCTGTTTCCGGAGTGTCCACGGAGTACGGGTGAAGGAGCCATGGTTAGGTGCCGCCATGAAGCTTCTGGGCTGGAGGGAACGCAGAAATTCACAGAGGTTGCAGGTGGCAGTGGACTTCCGGTGACCAGCAGAGCACTGCAGCGCTTGTGCCGACGATCGGTTCCAATTGTCTCCGGCGCCAACCACTACAGGGCCTCTCCAGTTCGGCCACCGGCTGTTTCCGGAGTGTCCACGGAGTACGGGTGAGGGAGCCATGGTTAGGTGTTGCCATGAAGCTTCTGGGCTGGAGGGAACGCAGGAATTCACAGAGGTTGCAGGTGGCAGTGAACTTCCGGTGACCAGCAGAGCACTGCGTGCTTTTCCGGCAAACCAAGGGTGGCGGAGGGCTTGTGGAGCACCTTGGAAACGGTGACCAGCTAGAAGAAGGAGAGGGAATTTCAAAATTCAAATACAAGGCTTTGGGAGGGAGATGAGTTCAAAATTGAAGTGGGGGTGAAATTCAAATTTTGAAATTCAAACTTCCCTCCCCCAAATTCGGTGACAGAAAACAGATGGAGCTTTGAGTGGATCATTGGAGGTGGGCTGGGCTGGGTCCACAAACAGTGAGTCCATGGACACAACTTCACCGGATTGCCTCTTATCAGATGGATGCAGCCTGCTCCGGCCATCACTGGAGCTACCCCGCCGGCGAAGAAGCTTCCCTTGCTCAGCAATTCACGCGAAGTTAACTTCCCTTATTGGTGTAATGTTGGACCTAAGGAGCTCCTTGGAGGAGGGAAGCAGAGGCAGCCGGCCATGGTAGACGGTCCGGTGAGGCGATGAAGGTGGAGGAGGGGCTGCCGGCAACAAACGACAGAGGCCAAGGGGGCTGCTGGAGGATTCACGCATATGGATGAATGGTGCACAGCCTTCGTATGGTCAGTTCGTGTCCCATCTGCTGTTTAGCCACTTCACTGCCAGTGGCCGGAGCTCCGGGGGTGGTCACCGGCGCTCCGATGGTTTCATGTACGGATGGACTTGTGGACTGGGCTGGGAGGAGCTGTGCTGCCCGCGCCTTACACTAGCTGGCTATTGGAGGAGCTGCCGCAATTCAGGAGGTCTCCGGCGTGGAGGTTGGCCGGAAACAGCTTGCAGAGAGGAGGAGCCGAGGGAATTGCAGTCCGGCCATTGATGATATCATCCCTTGTGGCAGTGGTGTGTGTTGTGTATGGTTGTGAATGTGGTTGCAGTCTTGATCATGTTTGTTCACGATGTAAGGTTGGTGTTTGCATACACCAATCTAGTTGTTCGATGTCAAATGTCAATCTTTATGAGCGGCATATACTCATTAACTAGTACTTGAAACAATCTTCAGTGATTAAATTGTACAAACAAGATAACTATATTATCGATCGTTCGTTATTTTGTTCTAATCTTACTGATGGACGATCGAGTCTCAGTCTTCGAAAGAAGATACAGCATTATTTTCTTTGGCCTGAAGCAATGCAGGGGCAGAAATAAATGACCTCTACAGAGGTGACAGGGACAGGAGAAAGTTCACGGAGATAATGTAAGATGGGGTTCTACAGTAATCTTTTAAAAGTTTCTTAAAAGAAAGATCTGACAACACTTAGATATGCAGTGGGATTTTTCTAATGGCTGAGAGTAGAGAGACATTTATTTATTTTTAATAATTTAAAAGTTTAAGTTCACCACATCTTAATGACTGATGGCATATATAACTCAACCTGTCTCAATGTAAAAAAAAAAAAAAAGAGATAAGAACAAAGTGACAGCGAGCGCAACATAGTTTTCTGGAACGTTTTGTTTCTTCGGTTGCCATTATTCTGCCTTTTCTCATCGTTCTCAATGGCTGTAGTTGTTTGATGCAGACTGAAATGCAACCGCTGTATAAGCAACTTTTCCATGCCATTTCGATGCCGCCTTGGTGGCGGACACGAAGATTATGGATCAAAAGGAAGATCAGTCATGCTACATTTTCCTCGACAGGGGGACGATCGAATTGGAACAAACAGATGAATGCAGAATTTTGTTTCCGACATCTAATTCCTAGCCTCTTGGCTGTTGGAAGTAAATCTCAAAAAGACTAGGATTCTTCAGTGAGATGATTATTGTTCTTCTTCATCTCTAATCTTTCTTCCTCATTTATATATTTATAGATTAATTTTTAAATTAGTTTATGACGGTATTTTTGGGTTTAAATGGGTTTATATTATACATGAGGGCAGTTTGGTAAAATTACATTTCGAATATACTTTATTCCAAAATCACGTCTTCCAATTAGCATAAAGGAGTCGTCTTCTTCGTCTTCTTCTTCTGAAGCAGAGAGATCGAGTGCAGTTCGAGAATAACGAAGTATGTCTGCCGGCTAAAACCCTGAAATTGCAGGACCAAATTAATGCAGCCACTGCCCTCTCCATCATCTTCAAAACCCCTCGTTTCCTCTTTTCACTGTTCTTAATCGTCTGATTGCTATCGGTTGAGGATGGGGCGAGGGAGGGTTGAGGTGAGGAGAATAGAGAACAAGATCAATAGGCAGGTTACTTTCTCCAAGAGGAAGGCCGGGCTACTGAAGAAGGCCTACGAGCTCTCCGTTCTCTGCGACGTCGAACTCGCCCTCATCATCTTCTCCAGCCGCGGCAAGCTCTTCGACTTCTCCACCACCTCCAGGTTTTTGTAATTCAATTTCCAACTCTAGGTTTTTTTTTTTAATTCAGTTTTCGATGCCTAATTCCGTAACTATCGCGTTTTTTTTTCTTTCAAATCTCTGATTCACCATCTCGAATATATCCGTCTTTCAGGATCGTCTTAAACTCTATCTTTATTTTGTTGCATTGATTCGTGGTGGTGATAAATAGGGTTGGGTGCTGTTCATGATCCAAGACGTTAGATAAAACAAGAAAGATAAATAAAAAAAGGAAAGATATTAAGGAGACACCGATGCTATTAAGGCTTAGTTAAAGATCCTTCTTTTTTTTTTTCATTTTGCATATGTTTCATTTTGGTTATCATTTTTATATTCTCAATTGTCATTTTGAAACAGTGAAGAAATATGATATTGAAAGATGGTACAAATATCAGTATGTAATTAAAAGCTCAATTTATCAAATCCCAATCATGTTTTATTAATTTAAGAAAGAAAAACTGTCAGATGACCTACAAGATAACTCACATATGTTTTTGACTGAAAGTTAACCATCTAAACTGTGAACCATCCTACTTCGCATGCAAATTCCATAAAGATCTTCTCAGGCTTATGAGTTATGAAGGGGACATCATAATTAAGCACTTGTACATTTGTTACTCAGATCATATTTATTTGTTGTTAAATCCTCATATATGCATTCGTTTTATAGATCATGTGTTTCCGATTTTGTTTATTCCTTTTCTGTCTAATGTATATTCATTCTGTAGATTACATATATATATGTTCTGTTCATTATGTGCATTAGTGCATCTGTTTTTTTATTTAAGCCATGTACATACTTCTTAAAATAATTACCCGTGTCTTTTGTCTTTTTTATCACAAAAGATTTTGTGGAAAGCAGTCATTTTCTTTAATTTCTCCCTTAATTAGATTGTCTTTAACTTTCTGGTTACTGTTTTCATTTTGAACCAGTTTGCTGAAAATAATTGAACAGTATCGAAGGTGTAGCCATAGTAATAATCCATCAGAATCCTTGGTCTCATCAAATAATGAGATACAGGTAAATTAATTAACTCCACCCTCTCTTTTGTAATATTATGCTTTCATATGCATTCCCTTTATTAGTGACTCTTAATTTCTATTCCCTATATTATAAATTGATTGTCGTTTCTTAAAAAACAGGATAATTATCAAGAATTCTTGAGGCTGAAAACACGAGTTGAGTTTCTACAACGTTCTCAGAGGTCTTGATTTCTTTAAATTTTAATTTAATTTTCCTTCATGAATTTAATATTTTCTTGTTTATGCAGATTTATTGTAGTATTCATATTGCTGGAGAAACGTTTTATTAAATATTTAAGATAATCTGCTATTTAATTACCCATGTCAATATTCAGAAACTTGCTTGGTGAAGATCTACGGTCCCTAAACTATAAAGAGCTTGATCAACTTGAGAATCAAATTGAAGTATCTTTAAGCCATATCAGATCAACAAAGGTTGGTGTGCGTACATATATAAATTCGGTGTTGCTAAATTAGATACATTACATAAATACCCAAATGAATAGGACAAATATGAATAGAAAGTTTTCATTTTAATTATACTTAATGTGTAACTTCACTGTTTTTCTTGCCTTGCAGAGCCAAGTAATTACTAATCAGATATCTGAGCTTAAATGTAAGGTATTTTACAGTCCAGATTGATTTTGCTTACATTTAGTCTCCTTTTATTTAATCAAGATACATACACTGTGTGACCTCACCACTTCTCAATGTATGCAGGAAAACATGTTGCAAGAATCTAACATAACCCTGAGAAAGAAGGTAGTACATGAAGTTGCCTGATTCCAAAATATTTGTTATTCTTTTTCTTGGTAATAATTTTGTTCATGACTTTACTGAATGCAACAGATGCTAAAAATTTGATTAAATATCACTTACTCTGAAACTGAAAGCCCTATTTAGATGACAAAAAACAGAAGAATATGGAAAAGACATACTTAAATGTCAAAATGAGAGGTTCCTTTTTCTTTTCTTCTTTATTTTTGTTGTCAGTTGCAAGAAATAGTTGCGGATGATTTCCTAGATAGCTCAATGCAAGAGGGCGATAACAACAATATCGATGCTGATCGATTGGAGTTTCAACCTCTCGAAGGTGATCCTCCTGTGGAAATTGGGTAATGCTCAATTAATTAGTGAGAATTTTATATCTTAATCCTCCCTTGTGAAATCATAAATCCAAATTTATGAGTACTGGATGATTCGTAGATCCATTCCTTCCACGAGCCTTCTGAATGGTGAATTTTCTGAGATGGCGGAAGATGTTGAAGAATTTGTCAGGCAATGGATGTGAAGATCTTGATCCCAAACTATGTATATAGACTTGCGTTAAAATATTTGATGTTAAATATGAGAAAGGACAATAAAGGTTCTTATATAAACCTTTCTTCATGGTGTGCATGTATGTAAAAAAGATCATATTGTACAAATATCACATGCATGCTGATGATAAGAAAAGGTGTCAATCACAGTTTAGTCCTTAAACTTAATATTGTTTTTGGTGTAAGTTTTGTAATGTACATTTGAGTTATCTTAATATTCTGTTGGGATTCAGAACTTCGTCTCCAGATGGCTTTTGAAGAAAATGGCAACTGAGCTGGAAGCATCCATGGGAACATACAGATGCTGTGTTCATGTGCACTGTTTACTCCGGTGAAGTTGAAAGCTATTCCGTTGAGAGGGGGACAAAACATAGTGTACATCTTTTAATTTCTCTCTGCCAAATATTTTGATAGAAGACATAAAAGGAGAAAAAGTGACATAAAAAATCTAACTAGACGATAGAGTTCATATAAAAAATTCATGAGCCTTTGGCCTTCACCCTCCTAATCTCCATTCAAGTAAATAAATCGCAAGAGTATGTTTACTTAAAAAATGAAAGGATGAATAGATATTATTTAACGTTTTTTTTTATTGATGCAGATATTATCATAAATCGTTATGATATAGGTGAAAATTTCTTTTTTTTTCTTTTTGTAAAAAGAAAGTGATAGAGGTTGCTATGATTTACCAAGTTGTGGCATAACAGTGGATAACATTAACTTGATTCCTACGAAGAATATAGCTAAGGGGGAAAAATGATATAATACAATTATAAGATATCTTTATCCAGCTATTTTTTTTAGAGAAAAGGAAAATAATAGAACCTTAAATTTTAAAAACTCCATTTGTCAAAAATATACATTAAAAATTATATTTGAAAAAAAAGGAAATAATTTTAAATTTTAAATTCAGTTGTAGGTAAAATGAGTTTATGCCCAAATCAAATGCAAACAATATATAGAGAAATCGAGCAATTGTTTTTTTTTTTTCCTGTTCTTGTCCATTGAAGCATAGTGTATTTTTTCTCCGCGCTCATTTCCATTGAGATATTTGTAAGATATGTCGCTCTGTTATTTCTAGTTCATCCAAATCTAGTTTTGCTGCACTAAATTCCAGGTAGTTTGTGCTGTGTAGGCCACGGATCCAAATGTTGTGAATTGATTCATAAATTCTAAAACGCATAATGTAGATTATTTGGAAAATAGATTTGTGCAAAAATAGCCAGTGAACTTTATTCATTGGCATCTATTTAATAGGTGAAACCTGTCTCCTTACTGCCCTCCGAGACAGTCCCCCACTTTTTATATAAGGATAAATCACGAAATTTTTTGCCCAACAATAATAACGCATGCAAGGGAGTGAGACAACCAGCAACGTATTTTGCGCCCGCTAGGAATCGACCCCGAACTTACCTGTAACAACTCTTTTGTATAAACTATCTGCACCAACCTGTGGGGGCATAGTGAACTTCATTCATGATTCAACATGAGGTCTGTTTTGAGAGAATGGTTAGTTCAACTATCACTAAAGAAACAGGAAAAAAAATTGACAAATTTTGGAACGTTCAGAGTACAGATATTACAAATAAGAACAAAAGAATATAGCTCTTAAGCACTAAAAATTTCAGTTCATACACCCTCAAGGTGATCTATACCTTTGCCGGTAACCAAAGAACTGGTATGTTTTTGTAAACCAGTAAATAATCAGTTTGTACACTAGCAAATCTATAAATTAAACAATGTGGCTAAGTAAAAAAAACACCAGCAGTGTTCTTGATAGAGATCCTTGGGATGAAGATGATTTAGTTGATTCAGTTGTTGCTTGAAGATGAAATTTTGAGTGAAGTTAGAGATCAGCATCATCGTCATCACTAGTTTCTTTATCCCAGTCCAAATCAAAAGACTTGGCAGATTCCATCAACTCCGTTAGTCCAGTTAAATCCTCCAAGTAAGTGGGATGGTTAATAGCTTGCAGTACAAACTCGATGCCTCGCCTTTTGAACTCTAACACCACCTGCAGAAGCAGGGGAAAGATCTCAAAAATACACTGTCTAAAAGCATCGATTGAATACAATGAGGTCATGTATGAGCTTGTGCAATCACTCATTTGAATGCAAATCCTATGGCAGGAGCTGCCTCTATCACAAATGCTACTACAAATCCCTTACCACCCACACATGATCCAGACTATGTTCCATGCCATTGATGATGTGATCCCAAAACACTCAGAATTTAGTAAGCCACCTAGATTAAAAATAGATCTAATTGTACAGTTGAAGAGGGACCCTCCATCAAGATTTGCTAAGGAGAGGTCCCTTCTATACAGTTTGTATTCCGTCAGTTGAATTTTAGTAAAACTCACCATGCATAAAACCAAGCCATATCAAAACTATTATGCATTTACAGTTTAACAGCAAACGAATTTTCTTTTCATTTTTATTCAAGCTTCCTTATCCCTAGTCAACTAATTGTTTGTTCAATATCGATAACCAAACTGGAAATGTCTATGACGATTCGGCGACTCAGTGAAATAAAGCAAAACAGCTAGAACAAGGAAAATAAGTGTTTGAAATCAACTCACGGTACTGGAACAAGCTGTGCAGCTATTAGATGAGTGGCCAAGGAGTGTCAGTTGGGAGTACTGAGGAAGTGAACCTCTAATTTGATGCGGCAAAATACCAAGTGGTTCCTTACTGCAGCTCATAATGGAGTTGGCAATCTCACCCGGTGCATATATCCTGGAAAGCAAGGAAACAAAGAAATGAATCATCACCACTCCGAAAAAACACAAGAATAGCAGGGTTGACTTATGTCTCATTTTAGTACACTACTTGCATCACTGTTTAGGGTTTATAAATGCTGAAGAAACTGATTTCACAGATAATCAAATAATACAGAAGCAATATGAAAAATTGTTTTTTCTGTTCTCCTTTTCCAGCACTGTTTTGAGAAGATTACCCATTTGGATGATGTAAAAGTCCGACCAAGAGCTCCACTGCCAGGGCAGATGCTATGGGTGCGAGCCCAGGGCGTGTAACAGTGCATTGTTGGTCTAGTGTGCGATTTGATGTCGACTGCACAGATAGTGATTAATTTCAGCGAAATAGCAGTATGATTAAGACAGTATGATAATGATCTAAGAATGAGCATCTTCAAAAGATATAAATGATGAGAATTACATCAATAGGAGCAACAACATCACTGCAGAAGTAACACCCCAACCGCTGCCCACCATCATCTAGGGTAGATGGGCTGTCTGTCTGATCTGATACAGTGACAAGTGGACCAGCTCCATGGCGCATAACCAGGTAACTATCAAAACCTAAAGCTGCAGTAATAGTGACCTATAAAATGAAACAAAAAAGAAGCCTAGATGTCAGCGGTAATCATCTTTTCATTCTAATGAAGCACTCTATCTGATTAGCAACTGGGACTAAAGATTTGAACATGATTTTTTGAAATGCTTTTATCATTACTTCAATTTTGACAAAGTTGTTCTACATGCTGCAGTGAATTTGTAATGCTTTCTCCTAACTTTTTCCTCTACAAAAGGTTTTTGCTTAAAGTCTAATGTAGAAACCCACTTATCCTCAACAGCAGTAGCATCAAAGACATTCAGAGCTACATACGAGGAACTAACTTGTTTCAATCATAAATTGATGTTACAAATTTATGTAACATTCAGGACATGGTATAAAGGATTATATAGGCTCCATTTAGCACCCCTGCAACGTTTATCTTAATCTCCATGCTATAAGTTCCATTTAGCATCCATGCACCTTGATTTGATCTTCTATGTAAAATCTCTACGTCCCTATCTTTCACCAACAATATATTCACAACCAAAGGAGCGGAAAATTGAATTGAATGATATTCAGTTTATTATATTTGTGATACACGAACTAGAGATGATTTTTTTTGTTTGTTTTTGGCATCACAATGAGTCTTGACAAAGCTATTACACAAAAGGAAAAAAAAAAGACAAACTGACAACATAAAATCCCAAGACGATTACAGCTACTAGATTAATCATAATGATCAACACTAATCTTTCTGGTAATATGACAGAACTCACTTTGTTCTCACTTGCACAAAGAAGTGTTGGGAGCCATCTGCTTTCTCTTGTGTCTGTCAACAAAAATGTCACATCATGGGAAGAAATCAAGTCCCAGAGTTGTTTGCAGTCTTCATGAACACGATCTACTTCATTGGCAGGTATAGGATGTCCAGGCATTGGTATTGAAAGCTGTATGCCTTCTGCTTCCTGCAAATTATGGTAGTCAACTAGGGATAAGATATCACTGTCTCAGCAAAGTTAACCCATTAAAAACATTAAAAGACCCACCATAGCTGGAAATATTTGTTTTAAACTTGATGCAGCTGCAACAGCTTTAAAACTGCCACCATTAAGGCAGTCATTAAATGTATATAAAGATTGTCTCACTGGATTAGACATGGCTACTTTGCCACTATCTACTAGTGTTATCTTCCTCACACCCCAGGCCTACCATAAAAATATCATAATTAACTGAACAGGGTAAGAAATATACTCTGAACAGTCAACCACAGCAGAAACTACTGACCATAAGCATACGGGCAACCTGACAACCAAGGGTACCAGCACCTAGAAGTAGACATTTAACATTAGACAAAATATTTAAATCTAAAGATGGTAAAGTACGCCATCTCATCAACTTCAAGTTCAAATCTGCAGCTGATACAGCCAACCTGCAGATATGGAAGAAAATTCAGCATCTTTGCATGATTATAACTCTTTAATTTAATTGTGAGTTCGATGTTCCCTCAATTAATCCTTGCAAAGAATTACCTCTCTGGATCCATAGATTCTGCAAGCCTTGTATTTCTGGGCTTTGACTGCCAGCCTACAGCTTTAGGAATATTCTGTGGTTCTCTCCAGTCTACAAGAACAATAAAGGTATTGGTCATTAAGGCAAACAGTAAAACATATGCTACTTGTAGCATCCACAAATAATCATGTGGCACTGATTTGTCTACCTTGTGGCGGCGAGACCACAGCTTCCCCAACAAGAGATAAACCTAAATCAGCAAAACCATGCTTCTCACGGTAGCAAAAGAATTGGATTTTCCCAATCTTACACCTCAAACTAATGAAGGCAAGATAATTGCGAAGCGGCCATCCAGGGTTAGTTGCACAACAGCTTGGATCATAAAAACCAAATAACAACTAGACCAATACAAAATTGAACAGGATAGTTAGACAATGATTCAGCTCAAAACTTTGCTAAAGAAAAAAGAATAAATAAGATAAAATGCACTCTCTATGTAGGCAACTTTCAAACACTGACATAATAAAATCAAAAATGGAAAATTTCCGAATTACAAACCTTTTGACCATCATCTTGACAAGCTTTCCAATCCTTCAAGTGCCTAACAGTGGCATGTGATGAAGATATGCTGATCAAGAAGAATGGCACGTCTGTATAATGAATAGAGAATGGCATATCACCGGAACATACAGGACTTATATGCTCCTTACTAAAACCAGTTCAAATAGGAAACAAACTAACCAAATTGGAAAATAAGTCAAAACACAGACCTGTTGTCAAGCTTGAATTGCGCCATTCATTCATTACTGCAGACAAGGATTGTCCCTGTTATATTAAAATTACAGAATTACGGTATGCCAACTTGATGTGTTTTGAAAGTACAATGAAACACTCTATAAACCATCATACCTCATCCTGATTGAGTGCATCTTTTGCTGATTGAATATTGAGTATCATTGCTGGAGGATCAAGAACCACAGCAGGGAATGCAAACCAGTGAAGGAAGTTCCACTTCTTCAGATCAGCAAATGAGATGACAAGGAATCTCAAAAGCACAGCATTGTCCTCTTCTACCTTCCCAGAATGTATATCATCCCATATCTGAATGGATATAACATACAGTTAGCACATGAACAAGGGGTTTTTTTTGCTCCTTCGTTTATTTCAGATATAATTATGAAAAGAAAATTTCACAGGTTATCATGAAATTCAAAGAAAAAGTGCATGTAATAGTTGATAATGAAAGCGTTCACATAGGTTGACAACTTTACAAGCAGAAGCCCAAATAAGATGATGAACTTATTGATTGAATAACAATTTTTATCAACAGAATACCTTTTTTGCCTCTGTTTTGAGCAGAGAAACTCTGTCAAGGGCTTTGAAGCTCTCCAATGTATTCATGTTGTAAAGAGTTCCAGGAACAGGGCATCTATTCCGATTACCATGAACTCTCTCAAGTGGTGATTCTAACTGCTTGGGATCAGGTGGCAATGATTCCGCAAGAAGTGTCAAGCGATTTGATACTTCAGAATGTGAACAGGGTGCATAGAAACCTATCAAAACAATCTGCTGATTAATGTCGCATCAAAGGGATAGTGCTATCCAATCTAGCTCATTATTTTGACTCAATCTGTTAGTATAAGTGGAAAAGTATTGCAATTCAATCTTGAAACCCACAAGAGAAAGATTTATAAGTATTTACAACAACAAGCTTTCTTTCTCATCTAGTTGATCATGCCACTTTGCGGGGTTATGTTTGTTTCACTTTGATTTATGCTGAACGTCCAAATGATAAGTTATTTTGGAATATTTTTCAGCCCATTTGCAACAGCAGAACAAAAAATACAGGTAAAGGAGCGGTAAACAGAAATTGTCCAAGCAAAGAATAACTACGCAGATAAATTACCCAGAAAATGAGGAGAAACTGATTACAATTTCTATTATAACCGATTAATCTTCCAAATAGCTGAATTCGCAATATAGAACCCGTATATGCTCCTACCCAATGTAAGGTTAATCTATGGAGGATGATTTTCTCAGATCCGCAGAGGAATCGACTTAGAAAACAAAAAGAAAAAAAAGACAGAGAGAGAGAACTTGTACCGGTGAGAGAGATGGGGGATTGGTCGAGGCCGAGGGAGTCTAGCTTCAGGGAAGAGAGACGATGCCAGAAACCCTCATCCACCAGACTCTGAAACGGATCGAATTGAAGGATTCTTCCAGGATCACGGATGGCGGTGTACGAGGAGGAAGACGGCTCCGCTGACGCAGGAGACGAAGAAGGCGTCGATGAGGTCTCCGACGCCATCTCCTTTCGTCGTCGGACTGCTCAAGGAGACCACGCCTTCTGATAAATAATAATATTAAAGGAGCAATTTCACTCTTTCAAAATCAGAGAAAATTTCATTTTACCATCGAATATTCTATAATTTAAAATATACTATATTTTTCTCTCATAATTTACAAAATAAAATAATTATTTTTCTTTCGCATTGATAATAAACTGAAGATATATTTAACAAATATGGTTTTAATAATTGAACTAATGGGGTGAATTAAATTAAAATTTTATTTCTATGTAGATTTTGTTCCATTTACTTAACATCTAAGATGACAAGAAAATTAAATATTTATAATTATAATATTCTTTTATTAGAGATAGTTAAATACCAAACTATTAAAATATATACAATAGAAATTTGAAATAAAATAACATTTTTAAACATATCTACACGTGAAAAATATTTTCAGATTTAAGTTTATTTAAGAAAATATTAAAATATTGTCTAATGCAATTTGAGAAAAAAAGAAGATTAAAAAGATTTAGGAAACATGTTGAATTATTTAATAAATAAAAATAAGGTGTATATCTCTTCTCTTATTAGTAAATAAGCATGTTGTATTTAGATGATACTATCATTTCCGCATATATTAACATAGGAAAGATATTTTTTTTTGTAAATTATAAAATATAAAATATGATATTTTAAATCATTCAAAGTAAAATAAAAGGTAAACGAATTATAAAGATTTTCGCTCAAAATTACTGATGGATTTGAAAAATAATGCCATTGGGTTTAATGTGTAGTGTGCTTCCCTATTATATTTTTATTAAAGGGTGTGCCTTTCTTTGAGGTCCCTATTTTATTTTCTCTTTTCGAAATAGTACATCAAATAACATTGGTTCAAGATTATTCTAATAGATGAAACACACTGCAAATAAAGGAAAAAAGAGGTTGGATTTATATCACTGAGAGCGTAAGGAATTCAATTATTTTTGTATTAAAATATTTTAATTCATTAAGCAAATTTTAGTCATCCATGTAATAGATTTGATCAAATCAAAACATAAGAACATGAATATGTTTCTTTGGAACACGAGGAATTTAAATCTGATCTTACTTTTTAAAAATATTTTTATATATCAAATAATTTTGATGGAATCAAAAAATAAATAAAACTCTGTTTTAAAGATAAAGACCTTGAGAGGTTTAAGTTTGATATTATTTTTTATTAACGTTTTTGGTCAATATAAATTAAAAATAAAATCAAAATTAAAAATAAAAACCAAATTTAAACTCTCCATGTCTCCACCAAAATCTATGTGTTTCCATCCGTGTGAAGAAGTTCGAATCCCACTTTTATTTCTTATTTTGGAATTGTTTAATCTGTCTATTAATTTTATTTAAAATTGCTAAATTAATTAAAATAATTTAAAATTAAAAAAACAAAATCAGATTTAAACCTCTCTACTCCAAAATATATTTATGATCTTTATTTTTTATTTTTAATATGGTCCTTTTTGTTTTTATATAATTAGTAAACTGTTAAATGAACACAGCAATTCAAAATTAAAAAGAATTGCGAGCAACTTAATTTTAAAAAACAATGTTTTGCTTTTGTAAAAAAAATAAATAATAATAATAAAAATAAGACGATAGAAATGTAGACAAATCCGATCCTTTTTCTTAAAAAAAAAAATTGGAGATCATTTCCTCCCATCAAAAATAATTTTAAAATTTTGAATCAATATTGCTTGATGATATTTTGAATTAAAAAGAAAAACGAAAATGAAATAAAGGTACTTTTGAGCTTCTCATAAGGAACGGACACGGAAAAAATGGAAACCAAATCGAAGGGAATTTTTTTTAAAAAAAAGAGACAGGAAATGACATTAGCAAACAGAATTATAATTGTTCAATGTGTATTTTCATCAGAATAAGGTATCCGACTTAAACTTACGATACTCTCTTCCGCATCATGAGCAACAGCACTAGGAACAGAATCAGATACAAGATGATCAGATTCCTGAACGATGGCAATCTCTACCTGCATGATGTCAGTAGGATCATCAGCAAAAATAGGTAGCTTCACCAGGGATGCCGAATCACCACCATCCTGGGCTACCTCATTTTTTGAAGATTCTGAAACCAATCTTTTGGTTTCTTCAGAACAACCCTTTTCTGGGGTAGCAAGTTTCACATATCTTGTGCTTTGTTTATGATACAGGGACATGGCTTTCTGCAAGGGATAAAAACAATAAATATATAACCAACAAAATCAAAAAATCTAGCCATCATTTTCAGCGCGTGGGCTCAGCAGCAGCTAATCGAAATAAAGCCCCCGATTCATGTGCAAGGTAGAGGTGTCATCTGGCTGTGCTTGGGTCACATAGACCCGCAGCACAGTACAACACAACCCGCAGCGACACAGCCCACAGCACAGGGCTAGACATGACCAACACAGGTTGACCATGAATTTAATAATAAAATATTATAAAATAATACAAAACTAACAAAATGATAAGACAATGATAGTAAATATGAAAATTTACAATAACAATTAATTAACTATTCAAAATTGACAGCTCATTAACAGGCAGACGGCGCTGCACATAGCCTCGAGTGAAACACAGCCTATACTGTGTCGTGCCAGGTAGGGCCAAGCCATGAATCCAGACAAGTTTGAATTGTATCAGAAACATAAATCTAACACAACAATCAGTCTTAATGGCAAGAAAAGTTCATATTCCTAGGAAATAGCATGACAGAATAAACAGAAAAATATCTTCTAAAACGAAGAAAACATTAGTTTTGTCAAAATAAAGATTAGAATGTCCCACTGAATTAATGGTGTGAAAATTCATGAGATAAGGATATACCTTAAATAAATCATCTTTGGCAGTGGGATAGAATGACTTCAAAATAGAACTCGTATCTATTTTTCCTATCTTGCCATCTTTGTTCATCTGAGACAAAACAAATTATAAATTTACATAAAACAGAACCAAATAAGTCATATTTCTACTTTATTGTCAGTATGAAAGTACTATATACCTGGAAACATCCAGAATTAGTATAACTGCAGACATCTTTAGTGTCGGATTTTACCACTTGGGATGTGCACCTTTCATACAACTCCAATCTAGCAAGATCAGGTGAGATATCGATCCTGGAAAGGTAATTCGGGACATAATTCACTTTTTTATTTTCTACAACATGAGAGGGCTCAAATGTCCTCTTGGTTACAGTTTTGGGAGGAGACTCCATATCATTCTTAGAAGTGGTTGTGTCACTTGATTGCTTTCCACCACTGCTTTCAGTTGGTAAACACTTTGATTGGACTAGTTCATCAGTTGGAGAGTGTGTTGAAGACTGCAGTTCTTTCTTCGATGCTGGATCCATACTGTTAACATTGTGATCCTTCCACATCTCATAACCCATTTCCCAACCTCTACTGCCCATTAGCTGTCCATTATCGTCCCACTCTTGCCTACCATATATATGGGACTCATTACTGAACATACCATTGCTTCTATCCCACATTTGCATTTGAGGATGGCACAATTGATCAACAGAATTATGCCAACCAAACGGCCGTCCATGACCAGAAAACCTCTCAGTCATATCATGTATGTGATAAGAAACACCACCATGTGCCAAATCCATAGGTCTAACTCCATACAAGGGAGGAGGTGGAAAGTGGGACATTGCTGGATGAAATCCAGTAGAAGGTGGTCCATGTTGCAAAGGCATAAAAACATTTGTGGCTGGTGCAGACCAATTTGGGGCAACTTTCCAGGCATTTCCATGTCCCCTTTCAAATCCAAGTTCACTTCGTTTGTAACGACTATTAGATCTACGGTCATTACTATGAGCTTTATTATCCTCTTGATATGGACCCAAGACTGACGGACTGTCAATCCCAACCCTCGAAGATGGTGGAGGGCGGAGATAATTAGGTGAGTGGTCTGAAATATTACTACTTCGGTAAATGGGTGCCGACCCAATAGGTGTTGATTCCCTAGCACTAACACCAGCCTTAGGTATATCATCTGGAATTGGCTTTTCTGACTCGAACTCTCCTCTATCACCAGTGTCAAGGCTTTGTCTATAAACTCGTTCATATTTAGATGGTGATCTTTCAGAAATTCGATGAGAAGTTTTAGTTGAAGATCTTGCCTTTGACTGATTTGGTGAACTACATTCATCTGATCTTGGAGCCCTATCATACTTTACAGAAGCAACAGTTTCTACCAATAATTCACCCGAATGGATGTCATCCTTTGTACTTAGCTTCCCAGATCGAGGAGCAGTGTTTCTATCACGCAGCCCTGAAGTCATAGAATCTCCTTTGAGACTTGTGTTGGAACGTCTTTCTTCAGGTGCCAATACTCTATGACCTGAGTCTTCATACCTCGACATGTCCCTGCAGAGAACATAGATTAGTAAGAATTGAACAGGTTAACCAAAATCAAATCCCTGTCAAAACTTCAGCCTCAAATACTAAAATCATGAAACTGTAGACAACAGACCTAGGCAATATGAATCACTTTCCACCAAAAACAACTAGCAAGAAAAGATTCTCCCAATTATTTTGCTCAACTATATGACTGTCCGTAAATGAAAAGAGGCAATATGCAGCCATAATGTATAGCTCAGTATGAAATCAAACTAACAAGTCTATCAAACTACAGTCAAAATAATATCTTAATCAATGATAAATTAAAAAAATAGCCATATCAATTATTGTTAGTTTCAAATTAGAAGCCAAGATATATAGTTACAGTCTACCACTAGTGTGGAAATAAAACTTTCATTCTTTCAAGTTAAAGAAGATATTCAAAAGAATACCATGAAGACAGCACAAACCACAAATAACTGTTAACATTTCAACTATAAGCCAAACTCTGTAGGCAATATTAAATATAATTAGATTACAATGATTGTTCAATTTACTTCAATATTTGCTGCTTTATACAGCAGGGGTAATGGATAAAGGCAACCCACTGTTAGGTACAATTGCCAAAGAAATAACAAAAAATATATGTGAATTTAGATTTAAAAAGTGCACCTGTAATGATCATTAACAGAATGAGGTTTGGAGCTGGTAAAGCCTTTAAATTGTTTATTATTTGGGCTTGAATCAGTCTTCTCTGTTCGATATCCTGACCTGGGTTTATCATTGTAGGAAGAAGTAGTTCTACTGACACTTGATACATTTTTCTCAATTTCATGTCGCTCTTTTGTGCTTCTCAGTTTTGGGTCACCAAGATCATCTTTTTCATTGGGATATCTTCTCCTTTTGCTTTCTTTGAGCTTGGTGTCACGAGCATCAATGTAAGTGTCATCCTGATTAGTGTCCTGAGGTTTAGTTTTCTTATAGCCATCCAAAGATTTATTTTCATCTCTAAGGTTGAATCTCTCAGATTTATCACTTGAACGATCTTTTGAAGGCTGTTCTTCTTGGTTCTTGTCATCATGATGATCATAGTCATTCCTGTATTTACCTTTGTACTTGGTGCTTTCGTGCCTTTCATCTTTATGGCTTCTACTTCTACTATGATCTCTAGAAGAAAGTCGTCTAGCATCAATGTCTCTACTATCCTCTAACCGTTTCTCCTTGTCTTCAGTGTCATCCCTTCGGGTGTGTTTCTCAGGCCCTTTCTCTGTTTCAACACGGGGCAACAAATCCTGAACTTGACTTTCTGTTACTGAGTATTTTGAAAATGCAAAAAAACACATCAGACAAGAATTTTCATGATAAACGACTAAGATGGCTATATATAATGCATATAATTAGCAGACCGAACCACAATACATGACATTATTATAAACATCGAAAGAGAAATAAGTACCCATAAGGTGATTAAAAAAAAAGTGAAAGACAGGTTCATTGATAATATCACTAAAATTCACTAAAATGAAAGCATAACAATCAAATGGTAAAATAATAACTGAAAATAACTCGATTTGATTTCCAATTACAAAAGTCAATATGATACTATCTCAGCTGAAAGAAAAGATGTGAACATACAAACACTATAAACTGATATGCAGAAACCCCATTTTTGTTTAGGTGACATCTCAAATCATTCTCATGTGGAACCAATAAAAGCAACACGCACAAGGTACTTAAGACACCAGTTAGTTAAGATAATCATCAGAAGTTGTTTTTCATTTCTTAATTCTTGGTATAGATCTACTGTTATCCAAAGGGTGTATTTTATTCTGAAAAAAAAAAGATAACACAAGCATGGTCGAGGCAAGCAATCCTTACATTTCTATTTCTTAAATATGCAAAGCGACTGAACCAAGATAATGATTCTAACAATATGAATAAAGAAAATGTTGTACACAGTATAAATCTCACCAATTCAACTGTTCAATTTTTTTATCAATATGAATAAAGAAAATGTTGTACACAATTTTTTCACCACATGTTAATAACTTCCATGCAACAAAACTTTGTCAATAATGATAATAAGCTCATTATTTGAGCCAAAAATTCCTTTCTTCCTCCCTCACGCATATTCTAACTTAGTCATGTTCAACCACCACCTCCAACAACAAAATCAACCTCAGCCTCTCTATATTCGTTAAAACATTTTGATTTTATTTCTTGCTTTATCTTACTAGAGGTGACCTGATTCAGAAGGTAAAATAAATTAAAAAAAAAATGATATAGCATAATTTTCACTGCCACTCTCATGATATCGTCAACCATCCAACCAAACTTACTGGAACTATAAGAAGCTTTCACCTTTGCATGATAAACCGTCGTAATCTGCAATTCTTTTCAGCCTCACTATCATATACCATTATAACTGTTATTACCCAACAAATACCAATAAGAACTGATTAGCCTCCAATTTGAGAAATTTGTCTACCTACATAGTCTCTCAAGTATAAGAAGTCATTTGGATTGTAGTACTTTTAAGAAGGAACATTATGACGTAGATAAAGAGTTGTTAAACACAATGAATGATGCATTTAATATAACCCAAATATATAGGCATGTGTGCATTAAAGAATTAAACTATCTTTTTCAAGCTCCTTTTCCCTAAATTACATCCTTAGGAAAAATTTAGCTCATTAAGTTAGTGATGACTTATATTTGGGGAATCCATGACACAAACCACTTCCAGAAACAACATGGTGTTCTAGTTCCATACAATGTGTAAAAAACCAACAATCTTATAAGGAAAATAAAACGTCTAGATATAGAATATAAACAATGTGTCCATGGCCTGTTGGCCAAGCTAAGTAATGAACTAATAATAATTTAGCCATATTAAATTCTTCCTTTAGAGAACACAAGTAGCAAAAGTTCTCATAGACAATCTCTCTCATTAATTTCTTCTAATCTCATCTGAATGCTAGGATTTGAAATCCAAAGCTTACTCGGCATTCTCATTATATGCCAGTAAACTCCTTCACAGCTCTTATAGTTGTAGTAATCATTAAACATTTAAGATCAAGCAAGTGTCACGTCATATGGTAGAGCCTAAAGAAACATGAACTATACTACTGTATCAGTCTACCAACAATAGTGTTCCAAAGATTAAAAAAAAAACATCTGCCAGTTTAATTAATTAAGCATAGAAGATAATTTGACAGCCTGTCACAGCAACTCTTAACAAATATGCATGTGTCTGGAAAGAGAACTTTCACATTCCAAAAGCATTAGATCGTCATGTCACTAAATTAACAAAGGTTCAACACTTCCTTACCATTGATTTTTGCATTTTTCTTCATTGCATGTTCTTCATTGATTGAGAGAGTCTTAGAACCATATTTCCTACTGTGCAAATCTTCAGATTTCTCGTGTCTGGAATCTTGGACCTCCCTATCCTTACTATTGAACCTCTCCTTTCCATCCTTGTAGTGATAACTACCTTCTCTCTGGATTGAATCTTTCTCAGACTTCCCCTTCGTGAAGTCATTTCTACTCCCATGATCCTCATTCCTTTCATTAGGACCATCATTCCTTCTGCTTGACCTACTCTTGAGATCATTAGTCTTTGCTTTTGAACTTTTATCCAACTCCGTGGGACCAAAATCCTCACTTTTTGACCGTTTCCGGTCGTTTTCCTTGCCACCATTCCACCGATCAGCAACCACCACCTCCTCGTCCTCTCTTGTTTTACGCTTCTTCTCACTGGAGACATCGCCGTTGTTATTGCTCACCATCTCCTTTCCGGAATGCTCATGCGAGGATCTCTGCTTCTCCAACATCAGATCCCTAGAAACCCTGCCTCCCGAAGTCTCCTCCTCCCTGGCCCTCCTCTCCCGCAGGCTCTCCTCCTCCTCCTCGGAGTCAGACCGATCCCTCGAGAGCTTCCTCGACCGATGCGACCGGTGCCGCGAATTCCTCGGCATCTTCAAGAACCACCAGAAACCCTAATTTCTCAAAAATGCCCGATCGATCGATAGACCGACCGGGATCCCACAAATAGAAAACAAACCCGTTACAGAAAACCTCCTCTCGCAATCTTCAATCTATCCAGCAGGAAATGGACTGATCGAGCGGTCTAACAAGGCAAGGGGAGCGAGCGAGCAAATCGACGATAACTAGAATTCAGTGCTAGGGCGGTAGGAGATCGAAGTGGAAAAAAATAGGGGAGGAGGTCGCAGGGACAGGGTGAGGGGCGGCGGCGGAGAGAGAGAGAGAGAGAGGAGGAAAATCAAGTGAAAAGAGGTGGCGACGAGGAAGGCGAAGAGATGGGGTTTCGGGTGGAGGCGGTGCGGGCAATAGAGATCGCTTATGACAAAACTACCCTCACCTTCCCTAATCGCTCTGCCCGGAAACTTCCAGTAACGATGTAACATCAAACAACCGTAAGGGCCTATTTGTAATTTGGCATTTAACTGCTTGTTTTGCGGTGGATCCGCTAAGATACACGGAGGTAACTGACTAGAACGAATATAACATGCTCCACAATTGACCCAACTTGAACACCCATTATTTTATTGGCTTTAAGCATGGTGCCAGACTGACCGTAACGGAGAGAGGCTATTCCTTTGGCTTGGCTGAGCAGTAACGGAGATTGAGGCCGTGTTAGTTACTTCATCTGTGGCTTATTATACAATTGTTAATAAAAAAATAATCTATTTTCATTAAATTTACTTTCAAAATTATGATATACTATTTGGTCGATTTTTTTTAAATATACGTATATTTAATTAAAATTGAAAATTATTTCCGTGAAAATGAATCATTGAAGATGGAAGTGAAATATATAATATTTGTGAGAGGTCATAGATTTACATTACATACAAATAATAAAAGAGGATAAATTTACATTTTACGTCCTTAATTTATAGAATAAAAATAAAATACCTTCCTGCAGTGATTTCTCTATTGTAGCAAAGGAGCCGGGGTCATGATGCAATAGTATAGTACGCACTTGTAGTTATATTTTAACTAAGATTTTTTTAAAAAATAAAGAGCTTAATTAAAAAATATTAAAATTTTGAATTATTCATTAATTATAAATATTTTTTAATTTATTCTAATAATTAATTAAAAAAATTTATGAGATGAGACTAATCATTTTAAAATTAATTGAATATATTATTTTTTTTTTATTATACCAAAGGAATCTCGAACTACGATGCAATAGCAGGAAGTCTAGAATATCATTTAAGTACTCACGATTTGATTCATGGTATATTTATAGAACTATTTTTTTAAATATGACGCACAATCAAAAAATGTTGGGCTTCTAGGTCATCTACCGCGAGCACTTCTCGATTTATCCTAATGATCGATGAGAAATTTTCATAAGACCGGATCGATCGCCCCAGATTTATTTGTTACATGGTTCATTATTTTTTTCTATTATACCAAAAAATACTGGACTTCTAAGTCGTCCGCTACAAGCATTTCTCGATTTACCTAACGATCGATGAAAAACTTAGGTGAGATCGAACCAGTTTCCTCAATTTCACTTATTATCTGATTCATTATTTTTTTCTATTAAATATATTTTTTAAAAAATATTAAACTTCTAGACCACCCATCATGAATATTTTCTAATTTATCTTCACGCTCGATCAGAAATTTCTATAAAATTAGATCATCAGATTCACCTGTTACTTAATTATTATTATTATTATTATTAAATATATAATCATAAAATATCTAAATTATCATCCAAATATACGATTCAATCCAACACATTTATAAAAAAAATAATTCCTTCTGAACTACCGTCATAAATACTTTCTAATTTATAATGACTAATAAAAAACTTTTAAATTCTATGTTATTCATTATTATTTTCCTATTAAACGTGAATATATTTTTTTTCTATTAAATGTGCTTCACGAATGTATTTAAGAAATTATATATATATATTCTCCTTCCTTTCTTTGTATGTATTTTTTAAAAGCAAATTATTTTCAGACGACTTACACTACTAAGAATTCTTCGTCAATTTGCAAGTCGATCAATACATCTTAAGTAAATTTAGCTAACAAAGCAA
>JBBUKS010205631.1:0-23027 GCA_038050645.1 Hedychium gardnerianum
TGCATATACGCTAATTACGTTTATAGTTTCTTTCGCCACTATTATCTTGAGAGCTATAATTCTATCCCCTTTTCTATCTCCTCCTACAATTTCATCCTTTAACGAACTATTTACAACAATACTCACCTTATTTCTTGTTTTACACTTTCATGTGTACCATAACTTAAAAACCCGAGTTTTCTATCATCTTTGTCTTCTTGCCTACATATTTTATTTCTTGTACACACAAAATACTAATTTTCTCCTAATTATCGCATCTACTACCTCCATTGATTTACCCGTGAGGGTTCCTATGTTCCATGTCCCAAATCTTAGACTATTAATTTTCTTATAATATTTGTTCTTATCCAACCTATGGTATGAAAAATCTTGCCTATTTAGCACTACACCCGAGTTCTTATGGAGATGTAGCGGTCTTTGCCGGACCGTTACAGTCGGACCCTGCAACACAAATTCTTGCATATTTAGCACTACATCCGAGTTCTCATAGAGATGTAGCGGTCCTTGCCGAGACGTTACAGTCGGACTCTGCAATGCGTTTCTTACGGGGAACATCCTAACATTAATATAATAGTTTAATTGATTCATTAATTGAAATTTGCTATAGTTTAACGTTGGTTGGCAACCTAACGTAACCCTCCTATTTTATCCGGACTTGAGATCGGTTATTATTAGTTCTATTAATAGTAACCCTCCTCCCTTATTCGGTCATGGGTAAACCCTAAATCCTTGAATATATATATTTTAAAATAACTGCTTAAGTTCCATTAATATCAAAATGTGTTTAAAATTATTTTATTATCAAAATATTTTTTCTTCATGAATAAATGAGTAATTTATATGATAATTTAGAAAAATAAAATAAATTTGATAGTATTTTTAAATATTTTGACAGTAGTTAACTGACATATTCGAAGAAGAAAATTACCTTTTTAAGAAATTTTTTTATATAAAAAATACACTACAAGTTGATTTATAAATCATTTAAATTATTAAGCGAAATAAAAAAAATTAATAGTACGAGCCAAATTCGTCAAAATCAAATACGTGAGACGTGAGCATCAATCTTTGATTAAAATTAATTACTCAATAAACGAGATACAACCTGGTTTGCTTTTATTGAAATATAATTAGCATTAACTGCCCGTTTGGTTTAAATAATTAAACCACTCGACTATTATTAATAAGCACTAAGATGTTATTAATTAACTATGGTTAATCAAATAACTAGAAGATCCCGTAGCCATAACCAAAACCAGCCGGAGCTTGACCATGCGCAGGAATCGCCTGCATATTAATATTATTGCCCCCCTGCGGCGGCGGCGCCGCCGCAGCAATGAATCCTCCTCCAAGATATGCTCCGCCGCCGACACTGCCAACATCGCCGGGCAAGGTTAGGCTCCTCGTCTGCGCCTCGATCACCAGCTGGTCCACCCTCCTCACTGCGTCCCAGCGCAGCCTCTCTAGCGCCGCCTGCAGTCTCTCCAACTCCGCCATGCCGAGCTCCTCCACGCTGGACTGCATGAGCCCGGCGAAGTCACCCCTTTGCGCCCGAAGCGCGGCCTCCAGCGCCTCCTTCCTCCGCCGCTCTCCCTCCAGCAGCTCAGCCAGCTCCGAGTACTGCCGGTCGAGCTCGGGGACCAGCGAGGCGGCGGCGGTCATCGCTCGGGGGTCGTGGAACGAGGGAGGAGGAGGAGTAGGGTGGGCCGACGGGGAGAGGAAGCGGTCGAGTACAGAGTCGACAGAGGGGTGGCCAAAGGAGAAGGGTTTGCCGGCGGGGGAGAAGACGACGACGGCGAGGTGAGCCCCGCAGAGGACGGAGAGTTCGTTGGCCTTTTTGAAGAGTCCGGCGCGGCGCTTGGAGAAGCACACTTGACGTGCCTCCTCGCTCTCGATCCGCTTGATCTCGATCTTTTGCCGGCCCAAGCTCGTCTTCTTCTTCCTAATGGGCATCATCATCGTTAAATCTGAAAAGAAAAAAGAAGGAACTAGAACATATCAAAGATTAATATAATACTAACGATGAATACATATATATATATAATACACTTATATGTTGAGAATTATCAGTCACATCTCTATTACAATCTCGTTACCAATCATTATATATATATTGATTGATTGTAATAACAATCAATTAAGGATGAAATTACCAATAAAGTAATTATTTTTGATTGACACTAGATTTTCCATATTTCTTTTTCCATGTATAACAAAAGTCAAATTGATATATTTTGTTTACATGTATGTACGATGAGTAAAATTTTGATTCAATCTACTTTAATTTAAAATTTTAGTCCAATTTATTTATTCGAAAGTTTAATTTTTTTAAAAAATATATTAGTTATTTTAATTTTTATTATGAATTTTAAAAATCAATTAAATTGTTTTTAATTAAATAATTAGAAATATTAAAATATTTTATTTTTTATTAAATTGAATACATTTTTATCAAAAACTTTAATAATTTTTATTTTAAAAAAATTATTTAATTGTCTTGATAATACAATTTAAACAATAATATTTTAGCACAACATCCACATTAATGTTAATATGTGAATGTTATAATACTCAAATGGTATTACGAACTAATGTGGATGAGTGTTATAACATCCACACATTAGTAACGTTCAAGAAAAAAATTATAAAAAAAATTCAAAAAAAGAAAATAAATTTTGGATATAAAGAATAAAGATGAATAAAAGGACTCACAAATAATGAATATTAATATTAAAATAAATGTAAGTGTATATTAATAAAATAAATAATAATATCCACAAATAATGAATGCTAATGTTAAAATAAACGTAAATGTATGTTAATAAAATAAATAGTGAGACTTACAAATAATAGCGTTCAAAAATAATGACAACAAAACTTCAATTGATTTCAATTAACAACAAGTTTTATCAAGATTTTTTTTATATATATTTGGTATTATAATTGTATAAAAAAATTTCCCTTCTTGTGTGTTTCTTCAAATGCATCTCATATATATATATATACAAAATGTCGTCGTTAAACTCATAAAAAAAATTTGATAATCTTAATTTATTGAGTATGAAACATGCCAAAAGATTTGGCTTGCTTATAGCAGAACACTGATGGCGAGTTGCTGCTTTCCGATTTGATCTCATCTCCATCGTTTTCCTCAATGCGATTGCTGCCGGCAGAAGCCAAAAGCACAGACGACGCACGACTTGGCTCTCCTGTAGTGTTTCGCTCCAGATTCTCTTCTCTATTTGTTCTTGGACTCATCGATCCAGCTAGCCATCTCGATCGCTCTCATTTACCGAATTATTAGTTATCCATCTTTTCTTTACCATCACAGATGATAAAGATAATCAGACTAGGTAGAATATTCTTATGAGACTTTAAGAAGTTGTTAGTGCATAGAGAGTTTTATGTTATCCAAAAGAGGGAGGACTTAATTTCTAAGAAACTAAAATCTATAATAGAACCTTCACGATGAAAGTATCGAGAAATTTAAAGTTTGAATTTCAATTATAATATATTATATAAAAAAAAATAATAATAAAAAATGAACCTAAGAATACTGATAATTTGAATGAACCTTCATTAACGCTTCTTAATTTATTTTGATAACAAATAGATTTATTTTATAAAATTAAATCAATCATTTCAAGTTCAATATTACGAAAAGTGTGATTTACATATCAATGCATAGGAAACTCTGAATTATTTATTTTTTGAATGTCTATATATAAGTCAAATACAAGTACATACAAAATAGTGAGCGGACATATATAGAAAAAAAATAATTAATCAGGTCGAGTAACGTCAGATCTGGGATGATCGGTCCGGTCCCACGAAAATTTCCCACCGGCCACTAGGATAAATCGGGAAGCACTAATGGTGGCCCATCCAAATGATCAGTATTTTAAAGTTTACTTCTCATTGGAGGAAAAATTCCCTGTAATATGCCGTAGTTAAGATTCGAACCTTAAATTCCTTGATTATCTATTGAAGGATTTAATCATCGTACCATTATCCCGGGGGCGAGCGGACGTATCTAGAGCTAAAGGAAAGAGTGATTGTAAATAGATGATTAAGGAGGTTAGAGGAACATTGTAAAGAAATCATACGTGAAAGTTAGCATTGACATGCACAATATTTTAATTATGACATACACCTAATCAAACAATATTTAAAATCTTAATAGTTACTACCACCGCGATGATTTATAAAATCCATATGCAATAATAGTGTTTATGATTTATTCATAAATTTAATTTTTATATAAAATAATGGATAGTTAATGACTGATAAATGAAAACAAAATAATTGAGAAAGATTTATAAGACAGACATAAAATATGTTTTGAAAATTGATTTATAAAATTATATTAGGAAGATAGTCTGATTCTTTATGTAAATAATTTTTCTTTTAATAATGAATATTTCAATGTACTATAAGAATATACATTTATAAATTATATTTTACTAAAATTCAATTGTATAATATTGTTAAAAGAAAAATATTAGAATAAAAAACCCTAAACGATCCCAAATTTAAACCCCAATCCCCTTCTTCTCGTCACTTACGCTACGCCGCCTTCCTCACTACCATGGCGTCGTCCAGCGTCCTTCGGGAACGCTCAGGAACACTTCACAAGCTCCTCGCTGGCCTCATGTTCCATCGCTCCATGGGAGGTGGCCCGCGGACCTTCCCCGGTGGCCTCAACAAGTGGCAATACAAGCGGATGCACGAGAAGATGGCCATGGATAAGGAGCGCCGCCTCCTCGGGCAGGAGAAGCAGATCTATCAGGCTCGTCTCCGCTCCGAGATACGCGCTAAGCGCGCCGGGAAATCGTCCAGCGACCTTGCTGACTCAGGCGCCGCCATGACATCCAAAGCGCAAGTGAAAGCCCTCGCCGACCGGTTCATGAAGGAGGGAGCTGAAGATCTCTGGAACGAGGACGATGGCCCTATCCGCTCCCGTCCTCGTCAGTCTCGTGCTGTGAATTCCCTACCGCCTCATGATTTGAGGAAACTCATGGCCGGGCCGAAAAATCTGATAGAGAGTCAGGTCGGTCGGATTGATACTTTTGGTCAGCGAAGAGAGTATTCGACGATTTCCAACAAGGGCTCTGGGACGAGATCGAAGACTAGGTGGAGGAGGATCTCATCAAGCGAGGATGACTCGGGATCTGAGGAGGGGGTTAAGACATTTCGGGGTGCAAATTTGGGTACTCGGACTGGCTTACAGATGTTTCCAAGATTGAACATTGCAAATGAGGGGGAATCAGAAGATGAATCAGATATGATAACTGGCGCTAGTTCAAGAAATAGGTTTTTAAACAAGGCTGCTTTGAGAAACTTTGATACGAAAGCTCCAAGGAGGTTGCCTAAGAGCATGGTAGGACATGGTGATCTTTCTAATGAGATCCAAGAAATACGCAACGAGTTGCGAGCGAAGAAGGCTGTTGTAAATGTAACAACACATGCCAATGCAGACCACGAAACACTTATAACTAACAAAAGGTGACTCTTTGAGGATTATTCAGATGGTCAATTTTGGGAAATTGTTGCTCAGTAGAAAGCATCACATGTCCAAACCTTATGTTTTTCCCTTCTATTTGATTTTTAGTTTTGATTCACTGCATGTTAAGCAGTAATTAGATGTTTTTTATGCTGTTTTTCTCTTATGGTGGAAGTTACAGACTTATAGACTTTAAGTTGGGTTAGTTTTGATGAGGATATTTATCCATTGTAGCCAGTTTATTTTAAATTTTAGTTAAGAAATGTCAACCTTTAAATATATTTGTATAAATATCAAAAGTTTTATTATTTGGTTGTAGAAGAAATATGTTGATATAAAAAGTAAGTTTGGTAGTGTGTATCGTGTGAATATGACTTCCAGGCCCAAAATAGGTAAACATTGCTAGATTTATTATTGATCAGAAGGATCAAGATTCAGGTTGTAAAGAGAATTTGAGTGAGTTGTAGATTAATCTGAGTTTGTTATTGTTGCTGCATATTCACAATGTTGAACTGCCATGGAGATCTCAGCTAATTGCTCTCTTTGTCATTCATCATTTATGCTTGTCAAATACTCAAACGATAACTATATGCTAGCACTTGAGAGCAAAAGGAAGTTGATTATTTTGATTTAATGATGATCTAGCCATTTTCATGCTGACATACCTGAGTTTTTTTTTTTTTTCTGAAATCCAAACCAAGTCATCTAACTACTGAATTCCCACTCTCGAGCTCGGTTTATTTTAGCCGGATGATTGATTACTGGAATTAAGGATTCCATCCCTACTTGCCCGCCCATCATTGATGCTTGTCCACATGTCATATCAAACCATCGCGCACTAAGACGTATGGAAAAAGGATCACAGATTACTGTAGTATAGTTAAATAAATTATCCATCATTATTTAATATGATATTTATATACTGTAAAAATTCCATAGCGCTACAACATAATGCAACATTTATTGTGTTTTAGGTTCTAAAATTTTTGATGTGGACTTTGTTACTTGACAGTGCATTCGTAATGTTTGTTGGCTTCCTTAAGCAAATAAGATTCATTTTAAAGATTTTCATGTTTGGTTATGCAATATGCATAACAATCTAAGGACACTCATTCCATCTGTTTATGAATGTTTTTTTTCACCCTTTGCTGTTTTTCTACCTACTTAACTTTAAATATTAGACTTAAATTTTTTTTTTGTAACTTATTGTTTGATGCATGATAATCATGGACACTCATTTCTGTCTGCTTATGTCTTTTTTTTGCTATTTTGTCACTCAGCTGCTTTTTCTACCTATTTTTCTTGCAATGTTTCGAATTTGCTCTCTCAAAATTCCCATTTTCCCTCCATTTCTCCCATTCAATTATCCTTGTTGTTTTAGTAATTGAGATTTTTTATCAAGCAATTTTTTGTCTCTAGATTTGCTGATTCTGGTATCTCTCCACTGACAATCAAGGCACTTACTGATGCTGGATATATACAAATGACTGTTGTCCAAGATGCAGCACTTCCAGTCTGTCTTGATGGTATGGTGTTTAATGTCACCAATTCTATCTCTCTGCATTACTAATGAATTGTATGGTAAACTGAAAGAGGAGATTATGAGAGAGGGAGAGATGGATGAGAAAGTGTTATTATGCATGCCGGATTCATTGGGCACATGGTCTTTATAAAAGGTTATTAATTTGAATCAATCTATCAAATTGATTAATTGTAATTTGATCTATAATTGATTTAATCTCTAATAACTATGTGATTTTTTTTTCTTTGGATTGATCAGTTCCAATCTTAGCTTCCCTTGGGGCTTTCTTACTCAGGTTAAGACTGTTTGTTTTCCCTTAATTAGAACTCTCCAACGCCTTTGTGTAAACTGTAAAGCAGCATACTTACAGTTTGGTAATTTAGATGACTTACAAATTACAAATCCTTTTACAGGTTGGTTTGAAGTCTACAAAATTGCAAATGCAACTTGTGACTTGAAATAGCGACATGCTACATTTACAATTTGCAAATAACATTAAAAAATACATAGTTCGAATGCATAGATTATAAAGTAATAAATAAATGTTGGTTATTTTTTTTATTTGTAAATTTAAATCATTGTAAAAGTTTGAAATTATATTTTAAATATATCCAATATCCAACAAATGAGATTAGCATGTTGTGAGATTGGCTAGTTTATGCTTTACAGTGAAACAATTTTACTATGTGTAAAACTTAAAAAAAATACTGTGGCATTTAGCATTTACATTTGCAACATAGCTACATACATCGCTTGTGTTTAGGTATACCTACAATAGAAGAGTTGGCTGCATCAATAGAAGTAACATCCCCAAACCATCAAACTAGGATTTGTTTGGCAAAATATGTTTCATAATGCATGTAGGACAGGACTGATCCGCATAATGCTTATGTGGTTCCAAAGCATTTTGATTTGTCAAGTAGTTTGGATATTCTAAAGAATGGCTTTATATTGATGATGAGGACTGCATAAGGATCCCTAATTGGATAAAATCCTAGGCAAGTCCATGTTGATCAAATCAGATTTGGCCATAAAAAGAAACAAGCTGCATCTGGATTTGTTAGATTGTTGAATTGGTTAAGTTGATTAATACACATTATTATATGTTTTAATTTTATCAATGTGGATTGCATGTGCCTCAACTTACGCATAAACATACTAGAAATCCTATGCTTTATGTGGTTCTTCGATCACATTGTTTGCATACATTTTTGAAAACCTTCCAAAAAGATCAGTGATGCTTCATCATGTTAATGGTGTATTGCTCAATATATATTGGAGTAGCCTTACATGGGTTTCGAATCTCATTCTTGTGCCAATGGAGAATATGGATATACTTCAAGCTTGTTGAAGTATACATATTATTTGACTTTGATTTTTGATTGTACTTGTGTCTGTCTGTTATTACATACTAGGGTTTGTTCGACATTGATTTTCAATTATACTTGTCTGTTTGCTTGTGTTCCACGACAAGGGTATTTCAACTATTTTTTCTTGATCTTGATTCAAGCAGGTAAAGATGCTCTAGTGAAAGCAAAAACAGGGACAGGCAAAAGTGTTGCCTTTCTGGTATAGAGCATCCCTTGCATTCACCAGAAATAATTATGTCTTTTCCTTTGATTGTTTAATAAAAACCAACAGATTCCTGCAATTGAAACAGTCATCAAGGCAATGCATGGTAACATGAACCAACGCATACCTCAAACTCATGTACTTATCCTTTGTCCCACAAGGGAGCTTGCCATTCAAGTTGCAGCTGAGGCAAATGTTTGATTAAGACACCACGATGGAATTGGTGTTCAAACACTTATTGGAGGTGTTAGATTTAAGATGGATCAGAAGCGGCTTGAATCAAATCCTTGCCAGGTATGCTTTATTCTCTCCTTTTGTCAACCTGTTTATTTCAATGAGCTAAGTGCCAATTATGTTAATGTTTGTTAAATAATTTATAATATTTGTACTTATACCAAATACTTTGCAGATTATTGTGGCAACCCCTGGCAGGCTACTGGATCACATAGAAAACAGATCTGGTTTTTCTATACGTTTGATGGGTTTGAAAATGCTTGTCCTTGATGAAGCTGATCACTTGTTAGACTTAGGATTTCGGAAGGACATAGAAAAGATTGTTGACTCTGTGCCACGCCAGCGTCAGTCCTTATTGTTTTCTGCTACTATTCCTAAAGAGGTACCACCATTTTTGTGTAGCTTAGTTACATGAATATTGTCTCTTCTCTTTGCTGACATTTTGTTTCTTTGATCTTGTAGGTTCGACGGGTATCTCAGCTTGTTCTGAAGAGGGATCATATCTATGTTGATACAGTTGGCTTGGGTGGTGTGGAAACACATGAAAAGGTATGAAATTATGTGTAAATCATAACCTCTCTGACTTTTTGGTATTGGAAACTGTGAAAAGGGATCATATCTTTGTTTATACAGTTGGTAATTTGGAAGGGAAGTAAATTGCAGGAGGCAAAGTTTTCCAATTATTTACTGTTGTCAATCATCTTGATATAATGTTATTAAGCTCTGGAGGGGAAAAGCTACAATTTTGCAAAGGTTTATGGGTAAAATATATCAAACTCTGAGGCAAAGTGAACTTTTCTCTTTTACCCTGAAGTGCACATGGAGGAGGGAAAGGAATTTATAGCAGGGAAAAAAAATTCTGAGTGGAAAGGGAGAGGATCAACACTGTATCAACAGTGGGAAAAGAAAGGAGAAAGGAAAGAAAATTACCGGGAAAGTTCGTGTTCATGCCAATTGGTGTGGTGGCCTTGTCGCTAGGCCGGCCTCGCCGAGGCTTCTCAGCCTGACCTAGTCTCTGCAAGGCCACAACATGTACCCTAGGTTGACCGCTACGAGTCAGGGCCTTCCCTAGTACAGCTGGTTGGTCGTCGGGGCTGTCTGGGCACATGGACAAGGAGCTGGGCTTGTCAGGAGTTGTCGGAGTTGGCAAGAGTAAGAAAGGTAATGAAAAATGAGAGAAATTGATCTGCGGATGAATTTGGAATCATCCTCACTTGACTTTTACATCAAATAAACGAAGGAAAGTCTCCTCGCTTCGTGCAATCCATAATTTCCTTCATTCGCCCTTAGGAGTAAACATGGCACAAAGGATTTTTTGTGACTGCATTGCTCAAGTGTGTTGAAGCTCCAAAGTTGACGAGTTATTACTCTAAAATGGTCGCAATATGGAAATGGTAGTCAAGTTGCATCCAGGATTTTTTTTTTTGAGTCAGATAGTGAGATTTAACTTACAAAATAGTAGTAAACACTGTTTTTATGGATCCTTTTCTCTGTGTGTTTTTTATGTGTTGGTGCTTTGTATTCATTGCTCATCTTTTGTTCACTATTCAAAGTGGATAATAACAAACTTCAGCGCAAAATGGAGGAAATGCTAGCATTTATTTTTATGAGTAGTTAAGCAATAATGACCTTTTTTTCCATGCTAATTACCTTAAAAGAGAAACCTTTGGTAACTTAGTATTGAAGAGTTTCTGTCAATATATCTCATGTTAGCCTTTCTTTATGAAGTGGAAGAACTTACAATTTCTAAATAATGCAATGGATTTGTTCCCTAGATACTTTTCTTGTAATATCTTAAATTAAATAATCTTTCTCACACTAAATGCAGGTTCTGCAGTCATATATTATTGCACCACATCAGGTGCATTTTCACTTGGTGTATCAAATTTTGAAGGAGCACTTACAGCAAGAGTCGGATTACAAGGTCATTTCTAGTCAAATCTAATGGTTGAGCATCTTATATGATTTGGTATGTCAGATTTTAATGGTTGAGCATCCCTTTAGGTCATTGTGTTTTGCACAACTGCTATGGTTACCGCTTTTCTGTATGTTATTCTTCGAGACTTGAAGATGAATGTCCGGGAAATACATTCTAGAAAACCGCAACTTTATCGAACTCGTATCTCTGATGAGTTTCGTGAATCAAAGTGCATAATTCTTGTGACTTCGGACGTTTCTGCTCGTGGTATGGATTATCCAGATGTCACTTTGGTCGTTCAGGTAATTTTTGAGTACTGAATGACAATGAAATAAGTTTTTTTTTCTTGATTACCTTTTTTCTTGTGTTTGATGTGGTAAATGCGGTCGGTGGTTCATTTAATCTTATATGCCTTTTGATGGAACAAGTCAATCTCTTGCTTTATGTACTTCCATAATCAACATTAGGCATATGCCTTGGTACCAATTTGACCTAATGTGATGTATGAAATTTCTTTTCTGCATTTATACTACCTTTTCATGATAATCAATTTAGATGTGATCTGAGAAAGTTTGCAGAAAATAAATTTATCTACCGAAAATAAGCTGGATATTTCATGTTATTTTCCATCATGCAAATGCATCTAGCATTCACTTGTATTTGTGCAACCTATGAAAAAATCATCAATTGCTATCTAGGTTGGCATTCCTCCTGATCGAGAACAATACATACATCGTCTTGGAAGGACAGGACGTGAAGGCAAAAGTGGGAAGGGCATTCTGGTACTTGCACCATGGGAAGCATATTTCATGGATCAGATAAAAGATCTCCCAATTCAGAAGTGTCACCTTCCAGATCTTGATCCAGTCACAAGACAAAAGGTATCTACTCTTACATATTAATACATATCTTGGAATGTTCATGGATATTAATGTCGTTGATTCAAAATTAACAAGCTCTCTTTCCATTCACGTTAAGGGTTATTGGTGGGTGGTTGTTTTTTCTAGTTTATATTCATTTTTTTTAACTTTTAGTGAGAGGAAGGCCCAAAGACCTACAGATGGACCTAACTAGCCTTGATTTCTGAATGGCAATTGCCATGTATCTTAATTAAACTTGTATATGGGTATCTACCATAGATACGGACCTAGGTATCTGATATGGACCTAGGTATCGAACAATGTTTTTTTCTAAACATTATACATGACAAATAGGTATCGGTGTGGACTACAGGAGTCGGCATTTGAGTGTCAGCTTTCTGACATGGGCGTGGAAGGGGCAAATCAAGATTCTGAGTACTAGGCCATAAACCTAGTGTGGGATTCTGACGATTGGCTTCTCAGGTCTTGTATTATAACAAAATTACAGGTTGAATGAGGTCCATTAGAAACTGTCTGAAAATTAATTCTGTTGGACAGGATGAACCTTTAAGTTTTAATCTCGAATGATCACGCAAGATTTTTTTTTCTCCACACTGATTATTTACCTCTTATTTTACACTTTTATTGACAGCTGCGAGAAATATGCACTTATCCATCTTTTGACACTACTGTTTAATAAATTTCATTTTTTACATTTAATCTTCATCAAAGAAAAAACAAGAAAAAAATTACTAGAGAAATCAGGAAGTAGTTAACACCATTTTTCTCTTACGTTGTATTTGGTTATACATAATTCTAGTATAAAGTATCATGTGTTACAGGTTGAAGATTCCATTGGAAAAGTCGATTCAAGCATTAAGGAAGGAGCGTATCATGCATGGCTTGGATATTACAACTCCATTAGAGATATAGGAAGAGACAAAACTACGCTGGCTGAATTGGCAAACCAATTTTGTCACTCGATTGGTTTGGACGAAACCCCAGCACTTTTCAGGAAAACAGCTTTGAAAATGGGACTGAAGGACATTCCTGGTATTCGAATTCGCAAGTAATCCAACAAAAGCAACAATCCACTTTCACTTTGGAGCTTTGAGCTTCTTCCAACCTAGCAGCAAGCCCAGCGCCTACATGTGGTATGACCCATGAACCAATTTCAGAAAAAGCCTGTGAACTGATTTTATGATAATCTTGTTCAACATCTTGCTTTATTTCTTTACTGCACAACTGAATTAGCAAGTTACCTTTGCCACCTTGGTAATTCTTGTTTTCTTATCTATATAGCCTCAATGCATCAGCCTATTTTTAATAAATTATTCATCTTTTTGTGTTGTAGACGAGCAACAAAATAGACGAATAGTGCAGATGAATGTTACTGCCTTTGGGCAACGAGTAATCCTTATTCGCAACGAGTTCGGACAGTATGCAGTACATGCAGCCTTCGAGATTATTTAATGAATTTTTGGATTCTATTGCTCGTTAAAAAAAAATATGTCTGTTATAGCTCTAGATATGTAATGTGTAAGTTAAATACGTTCAATTTTGTAACAGTATTTTATTCTTCCAGATCATCCTAAACAAGACTAAAAAAGACCTTGGTTTCAATTGGAACGGCAAATGGAAAGAATATAAACATGATTTTCTTCTCTGAACTTTTATTTTAATTTCAAGTTTAGAATAAACATCAAAATTGAAGTGAAAATTGATCTCTTGCTTTCCATACGGTATTCTAATTGCAGTCTTCTGGAGATATCCTTGCCGCTGACTTTTAGATGATGATAAGCATATAGCATTTAAGAATTAAGATACTGGTGTCCTTGAGCTGATCAACTAGGTTGTCTATTGAAGGTGTAAGATACTTATTCTTAATTGTCTCAAAATTAAACTAGCGATGACTAATACACAGTATCACTTCAAAGGGAGTGTTGAAAATTATAGTTGTTTTATTTTGAAAATTACATCTTGTTAAAAATTCAAGTCTAGTCGTTTCATGAAGCAATCTACAAATAAAAAGGTAAATGGAAAAAAAGAATTTAATTCATTTAAGGTTGTTTTTATTTGTTTGGCACGATTAAGTTATGCATCTTGACTGTGAATTCTCTGTTTTAGGTGGAGATCACGATGAGTCAAAGGATCGGTCCTATTATTTTCTCTTTTCGATAATTCATATTTCGGTAATTTTTTAAAGGCGCATCCGAAGTTTGAGATTGCAGATGTTGTTTTTTTGGACAATCTCAAACTTAAGGTGCTCCTTTGGAAAATGTTTCTTCATATTTTCCTCTGCATAGACAGAAAAGTTTCGAAAGGACAAGTCTAGGTTGGTGCCCCAAGGCAAGCCTGGATGAAGCATGTGCTGCTGGATTCATGAATGGCCATCTTCAGCTGCCATTACTTCTCCCTGTCTCCAGTGTTCTGGTTCTCCATAGGATGTTCTTTAACTTTGCTGTTGTTTTGTTCCACACTTGGGTTTTCTGGCAGGTTACTTTTCTCTCAGAATGCACAACATGGCAGTTGGTATCCTTTTCATACACTTTTGCGTCCAATCGCTGACTAACTCACGTTGGCTCCATCAGCTTTGGCCATAAACCCAAGTCAGTGACAGTGTAGTTCTCTTTTCGAGGCTGGCATGGTGGGCAGAAAAGGCCAGGCTGATTCCATGGCTCTCAAGGTTCAGGGTCCCTCATCATCTGCAGGTAGTGTATTCAGGTGGTCCTAAAAGCCAAGGCTGCATTTAACTCCAGGAGGAAACAGGCAGTTGAGTCGCTTAAATAAGAGAAAACATCTGTGGGAAAGAGACAAGATCCAGACAAGAAATTGTGGATGCAGCTAGACAGCCAGCATGAAGGGAATGAATCACATACCCTGTAACAGTCATGCAATCTGGCTTTGATTGAATCATGATCAATAATTCAATATTCACGTTGAGTATTACGTAGAGAAGGGCCCTTGTAAAAGCACTTTCTGATATCTGAAACTAGTGGCTCTAAAAAGACCATAGAAATTATTGAAAAGGAACTTGGTCTGCTACTTATTGTGAGCAACTTCTGCTGCACATGGATTCATCTTCGATTGGATCATTTAGTTTTCTGCAGCTGCGCCTCTTGGGATCAATGATTGAGGTAACTTGCTTCCACCGATGTAGTACAGTGATAAAACACTTAGAGGAATAATAAAAAGTTCTCAGAGTATAAGGTCTTAGATTAAATGCTTGGTGGATAAAGAGAAGTTTAATTAAGAGATCTTAGTAGGTTGGTGAAAGTCTAAGGAAGTTAAAGTTGATCGAATGCTTAGTGGATAATGAAGAAATAAGAGGTCTTGGAAAGTTTCATATAAGGTTAAGATTGACTTAGAGCTTGACAAGTTGTTGTGGAACTAAATGAATATCTAGAGTTGAGATCTCTAGTAGATGGATGAAGACTAAGAGGCAAAATCTTTAAGTAGATGGACAAAGATATGGAGTTAGGGCGCCTAAGCAAGTGGATAAAGATTTGAAGGTGAGACCTCTTAACAAATGGACAAAGACCTGAAGGTTGGACCAAGAGAGATTATGGAACACATAGTTATCACAAAATAGTAGGACTCCATCATCACCAAGAGAGAAATCGGGTTTGGATCATGTCCCAATTCCTTAACATCTATGGTAGATATTTATCCACACTTTTTAATATGATTTTGTATCTCCTCTTGCGTATACAAGTTTTTGTAAAATCTTTTTTTGAAACTTATTTGGAATAGCATAAATCATAGCTAGCTCTAATAATAAACTCGAGATGGAAAAGTCATCAAAGGTCTTCCACAATAAATTTATAATAAAATCAAACATTACAAATGATTAACTACTACACCATTGGAACATAAATATTGTCTTTATGTGATGGTATTTTTGCTAGTTAATTTTATTATAGTATGATAAAATATTTTCATCATAAGTAAAGTTTTTTTTTTTCTATTGTAAATTAGCACAAACGATTTCCAAATGCAAAGTCATCTTTGGTGAAAACATTAATAACACAAATGCAATTTATCTTTCTACCATAATTAAGTTCCAAAGATGGATACATTATAAGCATAGTTCTGCTTTCATAGAAGACATAATTGGTGTGAAGTTGGACTTCACCAAAAATTTAATAATGTTCCCTATACAACCATACAATTTGGCTTGCTTCATTAATGTAAACCAATTCATATATAATTTTGAAACTGTCCATCTACAATCCAAAAGATACAACACTATAGTGAGCATAATGATGGCAAATGGAAGGGATGATAGTGCTCAATGCACACAAGTGACCGAAGCTAGCTATAGCCTGGATGAGTATGGAGAAGGGTAAGGGTGAGGGTCGACGCATTGCCGTCAATATGCATTAGTTGAATCTAAAGGTTCTCTACTAACATGATAAATAATGAGATGCTCAAACATCTTGCTCATGAATTCATAACATGTTGGTTATTCCTTGGAGAAGCAGCTAGCCATGCCAACAAGATAACGACATTACTCTAGTTCAAGTATCTTTTCTACATGCTGCATGCCTTGGTCGTTGCACCTACTACTACTTTACAACTAAGAATACTTGGCAGGGACTTTGAGATCTCAACCGATGAACCCTTTTTTGTTTTGTAATGCCTTGATTATATTATAAAGCCATGTGCTAGTAGCCCACGAAGCACAACTTGTTGTCTTCAGCTTTGTCGTAAAAGGACAATTTGCATCCCTCATGCAATACCACCTTTGTTCTTAATACGCATCATGGTTGCACTTGCAAGAGCTTTTGCCTCGTGCTTATTGTTCTTTCTTTTAAAAAGAGAAAATGGACTTGTAAATCATGCAGTGCCATATTATTTAACTGGTTAATCAAATTGAAATGGTGAGAAAATATGCAAAACTTGAAAAATGTGGAAAAAGAAGAAGAAGAATATTAAGAATCAGATTATTCAAGTCTTTATTGAAGTCACAATATGAACAACTAAAAGAGCCTGAGGCAACCATAGATTGTTAGCTAAAATTATGATGGAAATATTTATTAAAATAACGTAAATACTTGAGTTGAATGGGTATAGTTTTTATTAAGGTCATTTACTCTTTTACTTGCTCTCTAAGTTTATAAAAGTGTCATTGTAAATCCTATGGAAGATTGTCTTTTGGAGTGAATGAATATTAGCTTATACTTCTCTTTGAAAGATGGATTTTTTTTCATGTCTTTTTGAGGGTAGATTCCTTCATATAGTTACACCAATTTTCTCTTCTCGGAGAATTCCTTGTAAGAATGAACTGCTTTTTTCCTTAGTGTGGTTGGTTTATAAAGTGCAGTATCAACTACTACCTTATCAATGATCTGTTCCTCCTCGATCCTGTGTTGTATCAAAGCTAACTTGGGATGACAAGGCATCATGATACTAATCCCAACCTTCCCTTGACTCACAAATGAGATTCAAATGATGTAGAGATGATGACACTAAGATGACAATTTGATCTTCTCCAAGAATGCCTTACATACATGAAGACTTTGAGCCAATGCTGCTTCTTGTCATGTTTCGAAGCATGAACATGAAAGTGTTAAAGATGATGAGGTTAACCCCTTCCATGGCGATAGAAATCAAACATCATGTGACAAAGAATCTTTCTGATCAGTGACCTACTTGAAAAAGTAATCATTTCCAAAGAGCTTTCAAACCTCAAGGTTGACCTTGTCAAATTTGAAGAATGGATTCATCTTGATATATACTTGGATTGGCTCCAGTTCATTAATTGTGACAAAAGACGAAACGCTCGCCTCCAACGCCCTCGCCAATCCGTCCCAGGACCAACACGGAGGAGGTAAATCACGGGGACTAGTTTAGCTAGCCCGAACAGTGACCAGTGCATGAGAGAGGGCAGAAACTCAATCTACATGGTAGACGTACCTTTTCTTACATGATGTCCTTTATGCTCCTGAAATTTGACAGAAGTTTGTTTCTTGAATTGTGGTACTATTTGATATTTTACAGTAGGTGTGTAGAACTTCTTGTTAACTCTGTGTTGATTGAATATGATTTTTTAACGAATGATTTCATGGTTCTTGATGTAAAACCTGACATTAATTGTGGTATTGATGGTTATTTTTTAAATATTGTTCTTACTAGTGATGTTGATATTAATGTTTAAATTTGACATGCTAGATTAAGACATATCGGACAAGAACGAATGAATAAATTAGCTAAAGAGAGTCTGTTAGGCACTCATGCTAAGATTAACTTGTCTGTATGTGAGCATTGTCTTACTAGAAAAGCAACTAGGAAACCATTTGATAAGGCTATTAGAGCTGAATCACCATTGCAATTAATTCATTCGGACATTTGTGGTCTAATAAATGTGAAGGCTAGACATGGAGCTTCTTATTTCATTATATTTATTGATGACTTCACGTGTTTTTGTCATGTGTATTTGATTTCTCATAAATTTGAAGCATTAGATTGTTTTAAACGATACTTGAATGAAGTTGAGAATCTAAAGATTGTTGAAGGATGGTGGGAGTCCTATTACAGTTTACTGTGACAACCAAGCTATCATAACTTTTTCTAAGGATCCCAAATATCATAACAAAGACAAGTACATATCTATTAAATATAATTTTGTAAGGGATATAATTGACAAGAAAAAGATAGTTCTTGCATATATCCCTAAACGTATTATGCTTATCGATTTTTTTACTAAGTCATTAACTAAAAAGTCATTTCAAGTATATGTGAAATCTTTGGGACTTTGTATAATGTAATATATTATAAAGACAATCGAATATTGTAAGATGTTTGATTGTGAAATATCATGATATATTTAGTGTATATGTTATTATTGAATTATAGATAAAGTCTCAGTGAGCATGTTAGTAGGTTGAGATTAGTCCTCTCACATGGACAATCATCTTTATTTGTTAAGTATAAATAGAGGTAAAATCATTGCTTATGAGCCAACTAATAAAGTTGTGAATTGAGACATACCTGTAAGTTGGGTCACCTTGACAGAAGTATCAAGATGAGATTATTTATAAATTGATAATGATCGGAGTAAATATACCCACCATTTACTAAACATACTAGAAGCTAGGTTGAATTCAGGATTAGACATTAGGTATGTCTAGATCAAAATTTGTACGATATTAAATTTATAAAAAAACATGCGCTCTTTATTGGTAAGAGAATAACAACGTAGCATGTGATTCATACCACATGTGCTATAGCGACAATAAGATTAGTAGAAGAATGGATCTCTATTTCTTTACTGTGTGAGACCTTTGAGATTATAAGATAATTTCAATTTTACCATTAGTAACTTTTTAGTTGTCTATTTGAAGTTTTAATCAGTGTTTGCTACTTTAGCATGTATTGTAATTGTTGGTGCAATTATCCCTGGGTCAAGAGTTGACTAGGTTGACCAAGCTCGGGATGGCTCGAGCTTGGGTTTAGATGTTTAATCAATATATTTGTATAAAGTCAAGTAGGTCAAGGGTTGACAAGATACTTGACAATGTGATAAGACCTAGTTGGGAACTAGGCAATGAAAGTCCTGACGGGGCTAGGCAGTGAAGACCTAGTTGGGAGCTAGGCACGAAAGTCCTAATTGGAGGTTAGGTAAATGGAAAGTCCTAACTGAGGTTAGGCAGGAGAAAAAACCTAATGGGACTAGGCAGTGTAAGTCCTAATGAGACTAGGCAAAGGGAAGTCCTAGTTGAAAATCAAGCAAACCTAGTTGGGAACTAGGTTAAGTCCAAGATGGTTTAGCTAGAAACTAGGTTAAGTCCAAGATGATTTAGCTGGGAGCTAAACACTTTGCACGACTGAAGTCCTAGTGGGACTAGACAAAGGGAAATCCTAGTTGGGAACTAGGCAAACCTAGTTGGGAACTAGGCAAACCTAGTTGGGAACTAGGTTAAGTCCAAGATGGTTTAGCTGAGAGCTAAACACTTGGCACAGCTGAATTCTTAGTGGGACTAGGCAAAAGAAAGTCCTAGTTGGGAACCATGTAAACCTAGTTGGGAACTAGGTCAAGTCTAAGGTTGGTTAGATGGGAGCTAAACACTTGACACGAATGAAGTCCTAGTGGGACTAGACAAACCTAGTTGGAAACTAGGTCAAGTCCAAGATGGGTCAGCTGAGAGCTGAACACTTGGCACAAGAGAGAAGTCCTAGTAGGACTAGGGAAACCTAGTTGGGAACTAAGTTAAGTCCAAGTTGGGTCAGCTGGGAGCTAAACACTTGGCACAAGAGAGAAGTCCTAGTGGGACTAGGCAAACCTAGTTGGGAACTAAGTCAAGTCCAAGTTGGGTCATCTGGGAGCTGAACACTTGGCATGAGATGGAAAGTCCAAGTGGAGGTTGACTGAATACTTAGTAAAGATGCCCTGGCAGGTCAAGGTTGATCAGAGCTAGGCAACGGAAAGTCCCAACAAGTCAAGGTGACTTTGGGGTTGGGCAAAGGAATCCTAAACTTAGTTTGGAAGTTTAGGGTTGAGTAATCAATTAGGTAATTGATTGGCTCAAAGGCAATCGATTAGGGTAATTGATTGAAGCTGTTCTCGAGAGAACACAAGCTGCTCGAATTGATTAGGTGATGGATTAAGATAGAGTCAATCGATTGGGTAATCAATTGGGAGCAATTTTTATCGCGAGAACAGAAGGTACCTGAATCGATTAGGTAATTGATTTAGGCCCTACCAATCTATTTGGAGAAGAAAATCATGAGTGAACAATATGTTTGTTGCGAGAGAACAGAAGGGGCTATAATCGATTGAGTAATTGATTACAGCCTGGCTAATCGATTGGGTGATCGATTAGGGCCAGTTTGTCACAAGAACAAAAAGCTTCTAAATCTATTAGGTGATTGATTAAGAAGCTGGTAATCGATTGACTTTGTTCACCAATCGATTAAACATTCAAAAAGGAGTCGTTGAATGGGCATATCTGACGTGGTAATCGATTGGTGAGTAAGGTCAATCGATTAAGCAACCCTAAATCAACAGGATAAAAGAGTTTCGCATGGATTGAAGCGGTAGCTCTTTGAGATAAATTCACTAGTTCTTCACGCCAGTTCTTGAGCTTTGGAGGAGAAGTGTTGATGTACTTTCCAGAGAACAAGAGACATTTTCCAAGAAAGAAGAAAATAAGCTAAGCAAGATTCAAGTATTATAAAATTGTTTTCAATTTCCATTTGTATTTTCTTGTGCTTCTTCTTGGTGTGTTCATGTGAGCTTGTACGAGGCTTCTCCGCCTCCGGATTGTTTCCCAAAAGGAGAGATTCCATAGTGGATGAGATCGTAGAATCAGACTCATGGATTAGTCACCTCAATGAGGTGGATACTAAGTAAAACGAAGGTGTTAGCATTGCGCTTCAAGTTTTCGCTGCAACAACAACTCAACGAAGCAATCAGAGCTAATTGTTAGGACCAAAAGGGAGCTAGAGGGGGTGATTAGCTCCGATCGCTTCTTCTATGTTGATTGATAGCGAAAACTTTAAGTAATCGTTAACACCTTCATTTTACTTGGTATCCACCTCCTTGAGGTGATTAATCAAAGGTCTGACTGTCTCTCACACCTTCACTATGAAAAACCTTCTTCACAAAGGTAGAGAAACCTCGTACAAACTCAACACAAACTTACAACAAGAATACAAGAATAACAAGAATGTAAATACAACCAATACAATGAGAAACCTTGCTCTTGATCTTGTTGCTTGGGAAAACCTCTTGTAGACTCGGAAATGCAGCAGCACTTCACTCAGAATCGTCCAAGAACCGACGTTGACATCTTGTGAAAAAGTCTCAAAGAACTACTGCTTCAATTCATGCGAAAACCTTTTATCTTGCTGATTTAGGATTTCTGAATCGATTGTCCTTACTCACCAATCGATTATCATGTCAGATCTGCCTGTTCAACGACTCTTTTTTGAATGTCTAATCAATTAGTGAACCAAGCCAATTGATTATCAACTTCTTAATCAATTACTCAATCGATTTAGAAGCTTATTGTTCTTCATAAGAACCTTCCAATCGATTGGGCACCTTCCCAATTGATTCAGCACCTTCGCGAGAAAGCTACTGTGCTTCTTCCCAATCGATCGCTCAATCAACCTGGGAAGCTACTGTTCACTCGCGATTTTGTCTTCTCTCTATCAATTAGAATATTTCCTAATCGATTAATAAGGCCTGAATCAATTACCTAATTGATTCAGGCTCCTTCTATTCTTGCGACAAACTCAGCCTAATCGATCAACTAATCAATTCCTATAAGGCTTAATCGATCACCCAATCGATTCAGAACCTTGCTGTGTTGGATCGTTGGAGACGAGAGAGAGAGGGGGAGTGAATCTCATTTGAAAATCTTTTCATTTTGTAACTTAAAGTAGCAGCGGAAAACAAAAATAAAAAGGCACATTCATTTTTTACTTTGTTCGGAGCCCAACCGACTCCTACTCTAAAAACCCACGACCCTTTTGATCATATCATTGGGTTAATCCACTAAAGTAGTTCTTCCAAGGAAGAAAGATAGTATAAGTATGCAGATTACAAGTAATATGCAAGTATGAAATAAATATACCGACAATAAAAATTAAACTTCGACGTAGGTTGTCGGATTTCCTCTTGAAGTAGTAGTAGTAGCTTGCATGAAAAGTAGTATTTGGAACAGAATGAAGCACGCAGAAAAGTTATCGTCGGCTCAGACCCCGAGGGCTTCTTTTATAGGTTGCGTTCGGCCGACTGAAGAACCTATCAGTCGACTGATCCTTTCGGTCGACTGATCCTCCTATCGGTCGATTGAACCCGTGGCCTTCCTTCTTTGCTCTGATCTGATCCGTTTGATCCCGAAAATCATGCTTGATCGATCGACTGATAAAGTTTATCAATCGACTAATCTCTGTGTTTATCTTTTCTGTGTTGATTTGATCTGGCAGCTGTTTATTTCCTTCTTTGTTCGGTAGACGGATCCCTTTTATCAGTCGATTGATCCCAGTGTTTACCCTTTTTGCATTGATTCGATCTGGCAGTTGTTTATTTCCTTCTTTGTTCGGTCGAATGATCCTTTGGATCAGTCGACGGATCCCAATCTTTCCAAGTATACAGCCTCTGTTCGATCCTGTGTTAATCTGGTCTGATCGATCGACTGAACCTCCTGTTCGGTCGACCGAACCTAACTTAAATCCGAACTTTATTTTATTTGCAAAACAAAGTTAGCACAGGAAAAATAGTCCTGCAAAAAAAAAGGTTAGATCAAATATAAGTATGCATAAATAAGACAATTCGGTCTGTCTTGATCTCAACTTAGAAACCTCCGTTGGTTTCTTCAGTTGGATCAGTGCCTAAGGTTTGTCCCACTGGGACACGACCTCACTGCACTAACTCCAGGTGCTTACCTCAACTCACCTGCCAAACAT